>JAANSM010000557.1:0-26536 GCA_036850725.1 Orchesella villosa | reverse complement strand
TCTACATGATGTTGTTACTTTACGACTTTTCTTTGCTTCCTTCCTTCTCATCTCATCCTTCCGTCATAGCCGTGGTCGTCTAACGCTCCTTCTATGGTCTATGGTCACTTCTACTTTGATATAATAATAATATGCAAACAGGTTTCTAGATGAAAGTGAGAGGGGACTGATTCTACTTCTACTACCTATCAATTGAGCATCGAAAAAGCTAGAGCGAGCACGATCGTAGATGAACTAACATGAAGCACATGCTACTAAATCAACATGAACTTAATTGTAAAATGAACATCCATCTCTCTTTCCCTTTTCAACTCACTGTGAATTGGTAAGTTTTTTTTGCCAATTCGTGTGATTAGCCTTGAATTTTCAATTTGTTTAAAAACTTTTCTCCTTATTCAGCATTCTGTTCATCTTTCAACTTTTGTATAAAATATTTAGGGATTCCTGGCATGGCTGATGATCTATGGTGGCTGATGGCAATGAAGATTAGAGATTTTTATAGAGTTTGATAAGGCACATAATATACGTACTTTTGTACTTTATACATAAATTAAAAAATGACGACCTTTTCTATTAGAGTTCAAATAAAGTATTAGTTTCAACAAGATTTCAAATGAAGTCACCAAAAATAATTGTTTTAAGCAGTTCATTTTTATTTTTTATAAAAAAATATATAACAAATCTTAAACTATTATACTGCACAAATCACAATGACATGCATCAATGCATTTTCTGCAGGTGATGTGATCGATAACTATCTAACTGTCTAGAAAATTAAATTAAATTAGGTATAAAGTTCTCCCTTTACATCATCCAAGATAACAAAACAGACTTAGATAATTAAAACATGGCAATCGATATATCGATATCGTCGAACTAGCAAAAAGCTCGTCTACTGACTCAAAAAATACTTGAGCCGAGCCAACGTGTTTTTAAACATTCGATTATTCTTCGTTCATGATCAACTATAAAAATATATTTGATGTTGATATCTAGTTATTTAAGTCCAATCAGTCTAACTAAAGAGATTATTTTATCATAGTTACATTCATTCGACATCACACAGCTCCATGTATTATGTGAACATCTTTTCATTCAATCTTCTCAATCATTCACTAAAGTCAAGCACTCGTACTTTTACCTCTGTAAACTGGATATCTAATCCGCTTTTGATTCCCATCTGTGGTCCCATTATTATTGCTACTTGTATTACTAATTGTACTTATCAATTTCAAAATTGAGTCATCAACTTGTAATGAACTCGGAGACGTTGATGTAATTGAGCTATTATCATCGTAATTACTAATATTCCTACTATTTTCATTGCGGTTTGGGGAACGACGTAAACTTTCACTGAAAGCGGCATCAATTTTGCTATCGCTTTCTGCTGATTCTGATAAAGGTGGTGATGCAATGGACGTGGATGTGGGTGCGGGTGTAGAGGTAGAAGAAACAGGGCCATTCACCTTTTTGTACTTGTTCTTAATTTTAACATAGGTTGGTGGCGGAGTGACAATTATCGCAACCGATTTTACATTACGACTAGCAGACGCAGCCAAGTCACCGTCTTCAACAGTCATGTCGTCAGGAAACATTGTGTCATCCTCATCATCATCAATAACAAATGAATCATGATCATTGTCAGAAGAGGAACTTATACTAGTACTAATACTACTGCTAATACTTCCCCGTTCGTGTCGCACAGAGTCGAAAATGGGATTTATCACGGGGGTGTCACGTCCACGATCAGTATTGTCAGTTTTGTCATCAGTAAATTTAACTTTGGATGAATTTCTAATAATGTTGTAATTGTGGTTGGGATGTTGGGTAGTTTTCCCACTAAATTCTGGGGTAGTTGAAGTCACTGTCTTTATATCATCATTATCCCTGGTTGTCACTGTTGAATCTTTGTCTGGGGTTTGGGCAAATTGGTTAGGATTTTCTATTTCTTCTATACTAAACCTTGAGTTTGCTCTAAGTTGTTGAACTATACGAAGCAGTTGGTCATTGTTAATTATTGTCCCAGTTCCGTTGTTAGTTGTTTCGCTGTAAAGTACGTGTCCAGTCTCGTTATCAGGGCTCACACCAAGAATTATAAAACCCTTGTCCTTATTGTCCTGTAAATCATCGAATATAATCTCTTTATCAAAATGCTCTTTTATAAATTTATCATCATCACCTTTGCTCAGTCTAGAGCCATCCAATTTGAGAATTGTTGGCCTAGACTCAGAAGCCATTGCGTTTAATACATCATCATTATTATCATTAAGGTTTGACATTTTTTCAGACTGGGTGATACCAGATACTAAATTTTTGTTACCGGATATACCAGATGACATGGCTGCTTCAGACTCCAAGTCTAATCTGGTTGGGGCGTGAACGTAGACGGGATGTTGGTCCGATGCTGAACCTCTTTGGGCATCATTATTAAATTGGGGCAAAGTGTCGATCTGTGCACCAGGCTCAATCATCGAAATTAATTTGTTGAGGTCGACTGGATGACCATCGTAAGTTGGAGCATTGTCTCCGGCAACTACTTCAAAAACTGGGTTTCCTTCTGCATTGACACTTTGTCCAAGGATTTGTACTCCTTGAATAGGCATTGAGGAAGCAGATGCAGCCAAATCTCCGTTTTGTAGTGTTGCAGACATCATCTCTTGTTCGGAACCTGCTGTAGCGGCATCAGCTTGTGCAGAATATTCATTAACAAGAGTGGAGAATGGTGTGTCATGGACATTTCCATTTTGTTGTTGCTGTTGTTGATTACTTGAAGATCCTGACATATCTTCTGGGGATGCTTTGAAGTTATCTCCAATATCATACATTGGGGCTACTCTGACAGTGTGAAAAGTAGCTCCATAGTTGCTTCCGTCATTAGAAACTTGTGGCTGGTTTTGACTATAGCTGGCTTGTTGCTGATGTTTATAGTTGTTAGGAGTGGATTGGTATGAGGGTTGGTTATTGCTTTGACTTCCATAAATGTTTTGCAAAGCGTCATCGTATCCAGGTTGATTTTCGCTTAAAGTTTGGGACTGGTAAGAGATTTGTTGACTTGGGAAAACTTCAAGATTCTCTCTTTGACCTTGAGATTGGGAAGAGTAAGAGGGAGAAGCAAATGGTGAGCCGGAGTTTGAAAAAGATGGAATTGAGGACTCAAAGGAGGATGAGTATGCTGGTGGTTGTGAGGAAAATGATTGAGGTCCAGATGAATATGATGGACGGGGTCCAGATGCGTAGGATGGCGGTGGTCTGGACGAATATGATGGTGGAGGACGGGAAGAATATGATGGTGGACCTCCTGGTCTACCGGATGAGTAGCTCGGTGGTGGACCACCTGGTCGACTGGGTCTGCCGGTGGAAAAGCTTGGGGGTCCAGGTCTTCCAGAAGAAAAACTTGGTGGGCCACTTGATGAGAAGCCTTGAGGTGGTCCGGATGGGGATCTATAGGAAACTGGGGCGTGGTCAATTGAGTTTGAATTAGGAGCAAAGGACACGGAGGAACCTCCGAATGGGGATGAGCTGCCATCATATACTGAGTTAGGGATTTGGGGAAGAATTAGTGATTCACGTGGAGGTCCAGATGAGAAATATGTGGGTGGTGCATTTTGGGATGATGATGAGGGGCCGAAACCGGGAGGGCCATGTACTGCCTGGCTTAGGCTTGGAAGGATGATATTGGAGTTTTGGTAAGCCTGGGAATTTCGACATGGTATTTCCTAACCAACTAAAAAGCTTGCTAGGTGCGTTTGGACGTGACTTATAGTTCGATGATGGGAAGCCCGGTGGGGGTCCTCGGCCTCCAGGACGGGGTCCTGGAGGGCCATTTCCGAATGGTGATGAAGAAGGTGGTCCATTTCCGAAAAGTGAAGAAGAGGGTGGGCCATTACCGAACGGAGAAGAAGAGGGAGGGCCATTACCGAATGGAGAAGAAGGAGGGCCATTCCCAAACGGCGAAGATGAAGATGGGCCATTACTGAAGCTAAGAAAAGGGCTTTGCGCACTGGCCACCGCAAGGATGGCACAGAGAACCACGGATGGTTTAAGCTGTCATGAGTAATAACAATAATTTTGGTGACTTCATTTTTTCAAATACAAATGCATACGAAAGACATTATGCATAATGCATGAGTTTGCTTCTAATTTGGAAGTTTAATGAGCTGCCCATATGGCTCTGCATTTTTCAAACTGGGACACTTTCGGTTTCGGATCTAATGTGCTCTAAATACCTTGCATTCTTATTGTGTGGGATGTCTGTAGCTAAAACGATGAGAGTAATTGAATAGAGAAAGTTCAAGCTAGAGTAGTACGAAGCTCAAATAATTTTAGAAATTTTTCATTGGAAAATTACTCATTACCTAAAAATCAACTGATTATAAATACTAAATTTCCTTCTACGAAATTGCAGTTACGATAATATTACAATCATCTCATCATAGATTTCTCCTTGTATGTCAATGCATCTCATAGATTTCCCCATTTATTTTACAAAGCAAACTCCTCATATCGCTAAACATTTTTAATTCATGCTGAAAATTGTAAAAATATTTTATCTTATGCTTACCATAATGCAGCCTTTTTAACGTTCCAATATCCAATAGAGTATCCAATTGAAAGTCAATGAAAAATTAGTAATTATCACAAAAACTATCTTGCATTCATTTCGGGGTTACAGTTTTCACTCCCTCTTGCACATCAGCACTTTAATACCAGTTTACAACCCTGGATTAAAAAAACAATCAATCACTCTTCCCAACAACCCTTCCAATATCCACTTTTTCTGTCTGGAATTTTCAGGTATTTTTTTCCTTCAACAAAACCGAATGTGCACTTGGACACTCTCAATATTGCGCTTCACATTTCCAACCCAATTTTATTACCCATGCGTCATACAATCCTGCGTCATGATGTCAACCAAGTGAACCTGTTGAGTGAGTCGGTGCTTATGGCAAGCTGCACTTCTTATAGACTCGGAAGTAATTGTTATTTCAACAGAGAGGGGAAATAGAAAATGTTACTAATAATGTTGGGAGTCTAATGGAAAAAAATTGGATATTCACTTTCTCTATCACACAACGCTATAATGTGAGCTACGCTAGCTAACAAAGCCACTGCCAGCTATATACCATACCACAACATAAAAACTAGCATCATCCTTCTCCTTCGTATTGTCGTGCTGCTATGTAATATTAGCATCGTCATTCATTATTGTGCACGCATGAGAATGCCGGTAGTAGTTAGCTCGTCATTTGTCGGCTTATTACATTAAAGATTCTATAAAGTATCATGATGATAAACACTTGGGGCATAGCAAGAAGAACCACTGGGGTTGGGGTCAACGTTAGTGTAATAAAGAACCCTTTGTGAAAGAATATCATCAGTGAATACGTAGGATAATCACAATAACGTCAAAAAAAAGGTAAGACGACTCATTTGAGTAATATACATTAGTTTATGACTAAAGGACTCGCCAGTTCCTCTAGAAGAGGAAACAAAAGAGGGCAATATCGAATGTGGTGTAAACAGAAAAAAAACAAATAATGAATAATGTAAACTCCCCTTCTTAACTTAATGTTACTAGCTATAACCGTATGCGACGTATATGTAGTTGTTTCCTATTTTTTCAACTAGTTCGACATGTCACGACACATAGGAGATATGAACATGCATAATATATATAAATTAAAAAATGTATATCATATCGTTCCTAGAACTTTTATGCACGGTATACTGTAAAAAAGTGTTTTTTCACATTGGTTTTACCGATTGGGATATCCCTTTCTTTAGGAGAACGTGTTTGTGTGTGTAGCGAAAACCACAACCTTTTAAGCTACACATCTTCTTTGGCAGAAGAGTTTTTACATGTGGTTGCGTCTGCGAGCTATAAGATAGCACACCATATTTTATGCATGACTTGTTTTTGCTTTACGTGCAAAATGTCAGTAAATTACCAGATCAGTAGTACTTAAAGATATATGGGCTAGAGCTAGAGGAGGTTGGTTGTAAGCGAACATTTTGCAGCTACCTAAAACTCGCTGCCTTCGTGTAGTTCTTTGAACTATTGAAGTTGGCTGGTGAAGTGACAGCGAAAAGAGGCTTCTAAAAGGGATAGATAACACTTTTCATTGGGGATGTTTAAGTGGAGCTGAGAAGCGACGATGTGATCTGCCAACAAGCTATACTATAAAACTATAACATGTGGAATTGCCACTAAGATAGAAGATAAGACACAAAATATACCCATAAACAATCAAAACTGTTTATAAATCAGAAGACAAGCTGGGATGGCGAGTACCCTTAGGAGATGTCATATAAATGTAGCTTTTGTCCCTTTTTTCTTGATTTCAAGCGACACAATAATTATAACATGTTGCGAGCAGTCTTGCGTGTTTGGTAAAGGAAAGGGCTCTGCACTTTGATAGCGGAAGCGTCGAGAATATTAATCGTTTCGTTGCCGTGTTCTATTGCCAAGTGGAAGTGTATGAGCAAAAGGATCGTCGTAGTTAAAATACCCTAAAAATCTGTATAATGTTTATATTTCCTTTTCCAAAACTAGAAGCGATGATAGTGCTGCTTTTGTTTTCAAGATAGAAACAAGATAACTGCATTTACCGTAGCAGAAATATTAGTTCCGCTTCTACTAAAAACTTCGTAATCTTATTGTAGAGATGGAAGAACAACAATATTGCAACCGTCATCATCACAAATCACATCTTCAGTTCATTAAACTCTTTCCCTTGACCTATAAAATGTGCATCTATAATGATAGTGTTTTTTAATGCTTGAATATTCTATTGCCTAGTCTAGAACATATTTTGTGGTATGAATATTATGGTAAAGATTTTATAAAATGTCGATGGCAAACTAAAACTATTCAAAAGTTTATATATTTGTGGTCTGACTGCTATACCCTCTATATGCTATACAGCTATATAGCATATAGAGGGTTGACTGGGTTCATCGTTTGTGATGATGATAATATAGTGAATGATGATGATTTGATGCTTGAACAAAGGTTCAAACTTGTTCTGCTACTAGTTTGTTATTTTGTTTTGCAAACTTTGAGAAGTTAGGAAGGCGTACTTATATGTGACTGCCATACACGCGACAATTTATAAACTATATTCTATTTCTATTCAGCACGCATTCAGCATATGTTAATAGAGACATTTTTGATAGGTAAAGCTATAAATGTGCAGCTACCAACAATTTTCTTTGCATAATAAAACCTGTCACACGCTTTATTAGCTACATTAGTATCAATTTATTGTTTGCATGTGATGAATTTATCATAAATAATGGCAAAGAAGAACAAGCGTGTTAAATGCGTCTTCCATAAAAAAATGTAGGATGATTGTTTGGTATTTCTGTTTTCTATTTCTGGCAAATTAGATTACGGAAGTTTATGTACGTTCATTTCCGTTTGAAATTAAAAATGGACAATCAATAATAAACGATTGTGAGTTGAGGTGAGGTGAGAGGTGAGGATACACGATTGGAAAAAGTAACATTTATTTAGCTGAAGCGATGACGATGACACAACAAAAGTGCAGTCATTTCCTTCCTTGAGAAATATCAACTTTGTTGCATTGTTGCATTCTTTGAGTGACTGGCTTTATGGAAAAAAGACAGTTAATTAATTAGAAGATTTGATGTGATTATTATGACAAGGATATTACCAAGTAATCACAATCATTCAGTTGGAAAAGTCATGATGAACTTTCATTCAAACAGAGTGGTAAAGTCACTTTCATATTTTTAGTTGAAGCAAAGCAACATTCAATGTTTAAGTAATTGCTTATCGAAGAGTAGAAAAAATTATGTAAATATTCATTTTTTGCCTTATTCAAGCATAAAATGCCGTAATAATGATAATTTTGAGGAAATTGAAATCACAGCTTGTATGCAGATTCTATTTGATAACTTTAATTCCAAGCACGAGGAAATTGAACTTGATGTCATAAATTAGCGTATTACATGTGCTGAAGATCCTCCCCAAGAATAAAAGGATGACTGTCAAGATCAAGGAGAGATTCGCTTAGGGGATTGTACAAAGTAGAAAATGGTAGCAAAAGGTATATTGTTACATGTGAAAAAAGGCAGCGATTTCCACAAATCATTCTTTCAATAAATACAATACTTTGTCAACTGCTACCTGCACCCAATCCTCAGAAAGCTTTCTGCAAACAAGAGAGAAAATATAATGGGAAATTTATGCAAAATAGGTGGAATACAAGATTAAGTAAGCTGGTAAAGGGGCAGATCATTATCACGTTTCGAATTCATTGAGTAGCATTATTAGCATTCGTTTCTACTATCGTGGTCGTTGATAATGCCTATTGACATTCCACTTGTCCATTGTAATACATAACCTGCTTTGAACTGAATTCACGTAGGTACGTAATCTGTTCGTACCTAAAAGCGGTTACGATTTTTCTTCTTCAAAAATTGTCCAATTTAAAGTTATCTTGTTTCGGCACTTTGTCATGCAGAAGTTTACGATCGTATACATAGTATGCTTCCAATTATATGCAACTTATTCAACCTTTCTAACTTTCTGCTAAAAAGATGACGTGAATACTTGAGCATTTGTTTGAAAATTGTTTGACATTATGACATGTCATAATCATTATGGAAAACTATAGGTAGCTTTCCTCTTGTTCGAAATGCAATTATAAATTATCGAAGTGGATATATCGATCCCTTTGAAAGCGCTTCTGATCTTATGTAAATCGCTTCAACAACTACTTTAATTGACGTCAACCTGTAAAAACGTAACCTGTTTCAAAGTCGTAATTGCACGTGTGTGATTTTATTGTTAGCAACTGATTGACAGTGAAAATCATGAGCCTCCCACTTCCACCAAATTGTAATGGACGATAATGGCCACACCTTGATATCATGTCCCTTTAAGAATAAAGTTACGTTTAATTTTTAATCAAGTTTGAGAAATTACATGAATTTATATTGTATGTAGTAATATGTACTCATTTAAATGCAATTATAAATTATCAAAGTGGATATATCGATCCCTTTGAAAGCGCTTCTGATCTTATGTAAATCGCTTCAACAACTACTTTAATTGACGTCAACCTGTAAAAACGTAACCTGTTTCAAGATAGTAATTGCACGTGTGTGATTTTATTGTTAGCAACTGATTGACAGTGAAAATCCTGAACCTCCCACTTCCACCAAATTGTAATGGACGATAGTGGCCACACCTTGATATCATGTCCCTTTAAGAATAAAGTTACGTTTAATTTTTAATCAAGTTTGAGAAATTACATGAATTTATATTGTATGTAGTAATATGTACTCATTTATTAGCAACTGAAAGCGATGAAGTTTAGTACAATAACGGTCATGTTTTTGTTATGTCAGTAGAGAATACATTTTGATAAAATATATATAATAAGTTGCATTGCACTATATATTAACAACTATAAAATGGAGGAACATAACATCTATGACAAAAAATTGTATAATATAATTCATTAGCCATACAAAACAAACACATTCATTTATACTCTCACATTCACAATAAAAGTAGCCTCTTTTTCTGTTAAAAGACACTTCAATTGGCTCAATCAGCCTACAACAATCACACCTTTAATATTTTCATACTGGAGCAGTTGAGCATGTAGTAATATATGTATATATTGTAAAAAGTGTATAGTTTGCATTCAAGTTTTTTTAACTGAAAAATAAAATAACTTGAAGTCATAGACTTTTATGCGAAATTTTAGTATTTCCGGAAATAGTAAGACTTTTCGGAAGAGCACAAACAAAAACATTCATTTCCAAAACACTCGTTCAAAACATTCAAAAAAAAATACTCTAGAAAATTACAAAATGAAATGCCTCTTTTGACAAGCTCTCAATAAATTCAATCCTCAATCTGTACAGGAAGGATTTGATTATTTAAATGCTCACATTCAAATTTATGCAAGCGCATCTTCAATATCTGCATCATAAAGTAAACAAATTTTTAACTACTCAAAAAACTGTAAATTTTTCTTTTTAAAAATTTCCTCGACTGGCAACCTTTTAACAGAGACCTTTTTCAACTCCTTTTACATTTTCATGTATGCATTTAGTTATATAAAAAATAATCTCTGGGCCTTATAATGCCTATATATGTAATAGATATATTTGAATTAATTCAAATTTATGATTTCAAGTATTTTTTCTTCTTCCACGCTATCACAATCACAACCATTAAAATTTTCACACAAACAATCAAAAATGACAAGCAGGAGTGACAAACGTTTAGTCGTCATCAACATAATCATTCACCAGTTAGGTATATAAAAGCTAGTTAACATATAATATATATATATCATGTAATAATGTATTATATCATTCATATAATAAACTTTGATTTTTTATTGTTTAGCTTTGACAGCTAGTCAGCCAGTTGTCTCCTCTTCTTTTAGTATAGATCCTCCGTGTTTAGTTTTCTTATATTTCCTCTATTCCCTTTTCCATGTAAATGAAGACAATGGCGATCTGGCTGCTGAGCATCTTTTACGTAGTAGTAACTCTATTGATTGCTTTTTGCTTATGTACACAAAAACCTTTACGCTGAATATCCTGCAAAAATAAATCGCGTGAGAAAATAAAATCCAGTCAGTATATATTTCATACTCATTAGAAAACAAAATAGTGTAAAATAAACAAAAAAGCATATTTGTCATAAAGTGTTAAGTAATAATTATTATAATAATATTAATGTATATATATATATGTAAACGAGAAAAGTGCAATGACATGATTTCTTGTATTAAAAAGCATCATATATAGTAAGTAATACATAATCTGATAAAAAATTATTATGTAGTATATATGCATTCTTGTCAAAGTAGTATTATGTCTGTTTATCTAGCGCCTACAATTAACTTATTATATGATCCCTTTGTTTTATCATAATATATCGTTTCACTTTTCAAAAAAATCTTAATGATTACTACACCTTTGTCTAACATACCTCTATTGATTGGTAACAAGATAACGATAGAGCCCCCTATCTCCCTATCTAAATAGTTTTAAGTTCTAATGATGTCGATGAATCTGCAACTAGTTTAGCACTATTATGCATAATATGCACCTCTCGTCAAATACACACGCTACACTGCATACAGGACACAGAGTACAGACTACAGACATCGACCAAGTTAGAATGAATGGAATAAAAAGGAAAATAAAAAAGTTCCTACGAATACAAATGCATATTAAGATGTGAATTTCAATACCAAGCAAGACTCATAAGATCTACGAATACAAATGCATATTAAGATGTGCATTTCAATACCAAGCAAGACTCATAAGAAGACATTTGTGTCTGTATTTGCTTTGTCTTTTGTCACTTTCACTCATTCTTCACTCAATCAAGAAACAAACTATCTTTTCGTTGTAATGAGAATTGATCGAATCCGACTTTCGAAATAATATATGCTCGATTGTTCGTGCATGCGTTCATGTGTAATGCAATGCAATGAGTTCCTCAAGTTCCTATCTGTAAGATTGTGTTTAATATATAATCATAATCATGAATGATTGTACTTGTACTAAGAGCTGATCGGCAAATATCCAATTGATTCGATCATTCATTCATTCCTTCCAACTTTTTTTTGTTGAGGTGTTTGATTACGTGAATCTATACTAATAAAACGCATGATAATGTATTGAATAGCACCCCAATGCAATTTCATGCATCATGCTATTAAATGACACAACCGACAACTCGTTGCTGTCGTTTTTATTAGCATCACTAGCTTGTGTGTCGTAGTCCTTCTTATGAAGTTGACATCAATCAAGTTTGTGACTTTAAAAAAAATTGTGCCCAGTATGACCACTTTGCATTATGCTCCTGGCAATTAAAACTTTCAAAATTCGATTTCCAATCGATTAAAATCACGCCTTATATGCCTGAAAATTATAGATTAGGCTGGTTGGTTCCTGCCCTTTTAAGATTAAGTTGACATGTTATGAAACTTGAGAGAAAAAATAAAACGATTATAAAAACTGCGAAGTGACAAAGTCTGACTGCTGCATACGCTTGTTACGTTAACCCTTATTATGTGGCAAGCAAATCAAATTACTTTATGAATACTAAAAAACCTTTTATACCATTAAACCTTTGACCTACGTACGCCTTATATGCCTGAAAATTATAGATTAGGCTGGTTGGTTCCTGCCCTTTTAAGATTAAGTTGACATGTTATGAAACTTGAGAGAAAAAAAAACCGATTATAAAAACTGCGAAGTGACAAAGTCTGACTGCTGCATACGCTTGTTACGTTCGTTAACCCTTATTATGTGGCAAGCAAATCAAATTACTTTATGAATACTAAAAAACCTTTTATACCATTAAACCTTTGACCTAAGGAGACTCCTACATTTCTACTTAAACTATTATGGTTGTTAGTATTAAATACAAAAAGCAAACAATGGGGGCATTTAGGCACAACTCTAAGTTGTTTATAAAAAACTAACTATTACATAAAATGGCTGAATTGCTTACATTACCTTGTGCTGTGCGCTTGATTAATGAAAGCGTGTTAATAATTATTAGTTAATTAGTTACGCTTACCTTTAACAAAGAATACCAAAACAACTACAAAAACAGTCTTTCCCAAAATGTCAAATTGGTGTACGTATGATTATCATAAAACAAGTCAAAAATTGTTAATATGAAAATTTCTCAGCACGTAAAATTATGTCAGTTATTCAACACTACAGAAAAGGTGTATTCTAACTTAGATTTTATTTCTACCAGTGATCCATAATAATGGACATTCATCAGTGTAAAGAATTAAAAATATGGTTATAGAAATACTTGTATTTCTTCGTCTTCAACAACTAATGTTAACACTTAAGAATCTAAGTCAATATCTAATTCATTGTCAGTAAGCGGAGTAAAAATGTCATTGATATCGTCTTTAATAGTCTCTTTCTCTTTGGGTTTTGGAGATGATGGGATGTCTTTGAGGTCATTCGGGTCAACAGCGTCATCAAGTCGTCGTAAATGGTCGTATGGGTTTGATAAAATGGAGTTCTCCTGGTCACTGATGAGATCAGATTCTGATGGTGGCAACGTGGGCAACGGGGTGGATGAAGGAGAATGCAAGTGACTCAGAACTGCTTGCATAATCATGAGTCTATTGCTGGTGGTTAGTCTGGGTTGGGGGAAATCCAAGGAAGTTTCTGGGGCCGTGTTTTCTGTTCATTTTCAAACAGAATTCCAACATGACTTGACTAAATCGTTAATCTGATATGGATGACAAGTGCACATGGGATAGTATTAGCATAAAATGCTGTGCATAGTCTTTCGTCTTGGTCATATTGGTGCTTAGCTTGATCTCGAAAAGCCCCAAAAATATAGCCTGGAAGTGCGTGGCTGGAACCTCAACGCCATTGAAATGCGACACAACACAGAAACACAGACAAGTGTAAGCTCACACACATAAACCAAATTGTGCAACGATGATTGCAGTCATTGTAAAGTGGGGTGGGTGGTGGGTGGAGTGAGCAGTGCAGTGTCGGAGGTGCGGGAATTGTCGCCCTTAATTGTTTATAAATATGTCCAGTACGGGCTGAATTTTTTCCCTCTTTTGCGGAGGAAGTGGGTGAGTATATGTATCTCAGGTGAAAGGCTGAGACGTAGGGAGACCTTTTGAAGGGAACCCTACCTTTTCAGTCTTACAACACGCGCCGGTAGTCCATCATAATGCTTCAATAGGAAGAGCGTTATATGACATGCGGTCGCGTAAAAGATTTTGAAAAATTAAATAAATTCCCCTTAACATTACTGTCTACTTTTCTCTGTCCTTTGGAGGTGTCAACGTTGTCGTCTGTTGTTGAATAATTGCATTAATCTTAGTTTTAATCAGTCTTTGTCTATTCTTTCTTCTCCATACTTCCGCATCATGCAGAATTAGTTGTTTCACTTTACTCTTAGGCTTTTCAGTGCTGAGCTTAATGATATGGTGATTAATTTTGGGAAGAGGGGCGGGTTTTTGTACTGCTGTTGCGTTGAAAAAGGTCGTTCTCGTAAATTTTTGTGCCTTTTTAGCAACCATGAGGGGCAATGGCATGTGAGAACCTTTCAAAATAGGCTCAGTGTGATTTAATTTTAAATTCTTTCCACCTCGGCTTCGTTTAGTTGGTGAGGGAATTGGGGTGGTAGTCTTTTCAACAACGACAAAAACTGTAGGCTCCTCAACTATTTCAGGACGTTGCGAAACCGACACAGATTCAGATTGGACAGCAACCGTTGGCTCCTTAGTTGTGATAGGGCTGCTAGTGCTATGCGAAACTGACACAGATTCCGATTTTACATAAACTGGGGTGACTGGAACTGATTCTTGTTTCATCACTGGTAGACGGACTGGAACTGGTGCTGGAACTCTGTTCAAAGTTCTCAATCTACGCATTCGCCTCCTCTTCTCCTTCATAGCTCGGTGCTGTCGTGTTTTTGACATTTGCTCTTCAACGCTTTCCATAGAGTCAACGGCATATGAAGCAGATTGGGAAGATTCGGCAGAAGAACCCAAATACTTTACTTCCACTGGATTCGCCATTTCCATTGGAATAGCTTGGGCTCTTGCTGCTAACATCGCTAGCGTAATATTCCTTTCCTTAGCAATGACCAAATCTTGTCTAGTTGCAGGTCGAAAAGTCTCCTCACTACTACTCCTCTTCTTCTTCAAATGGAGTTTGAATCCATATTGGGGTTTCCAGTTACCAACTTCAGTGCTGCTATTAACTCTCTCCTCCGAGTATTGGTTAAATGGAGGGAGCAAGTGTGAATTCGGGAAAACGACTTCGGCACTTTCCATTCTGCTATCTGGATTTTCAGGGGCATATGAAACGGAGTAGATTGGCACTTGTGTGGTAGTTGTTGTTGGAGATGGAGGAGTCGTTGTTTTGGACGTAGTTACAGAGGTCATCGAAGCCGTACTATAGTGTTCAAGCTCAGCACTTACCGACATATCACTCGCTTCTTCACTGGAAGGTGTTGGGGGTTCGGGACTGGGTGACTGAATCTGTGTCTCAATTGTTTCTGGAGCTGGCGTCGAGTACTGGACATATTGAAGGGGCTCAACTTTGTAACTATTGTCAGTTACCGTTGAACTATGAACGTAAATTACAACTGGTCTTGGGGAAGTCATTGGCATTTGTGTTGTGGAGCGAGGGAAGCGATCTTTCCTCCGCTTTAGTAAACTACTGAGTCGTGGCTTATTGCTAGGCTTGTGCTTCCTCGCAATAGCTTTAATTGTAGAAAATGTGGATAGAGGTCGTTCAGTCGTCATATCAGTAGCATCTTGTCTTGGTGTCACTGTAAAAGTCGGGGTTGGTTCCGGTGTGGTACTCACACTAGAACTCATGTAGAAGGACCAAGGCCTCGTTACAGGTTGCGAAGTTGGAATGGTCACAATCCTGAAAGTTGGCCCTGGTCTTCGCCTCAGTTTGGGACGGAGTGTGGTTCTCATTGTTGTTGTTGTCGTCGTCGTCGCCGTGCTCTCCTCTTCTTCTGGAGGTGGAGTTGTAGTGGGTGAATCGTTGTTGTCATAATCGTCAGGTTTGTCAGTTGAAGCGTAATTACTACTACTCTCTTCATTAATATTAGTATTACTCTCCCCCAAAGCATTATTATTGTTATTGTTAGCAGCATCAGCAACATTTACTGCAGGCGTTTCAGCAAAATTGTTAGGTGAAGCGGGTGGTGCAGGACGTTTTCTAGGAATTTTAATTCTCCGTCTGCGTGTCATTAACGGCTTGTAGGTTAGTCGATTTCGGGGAGGTTCACTACCCGTCTTACCAACTATTTTTTCTGCGGAGGTTATCACTATGTCAGTGGAAGCGTTAGTTATTAGTGGCTCATCTTCTTCTTCTCTATCTACATGATTTTGAGGGCTATCGTGATTGTTATCATCAGCGTGATTGTCATCACCATTGTCATTGTAGTCAATGGCTATATTTGTATTATTGATAGTATTACTGTCAGTTTCTAAAAGCGATTGTTGTTGCTCCTCATCTTCAACATCATTGTTAGTGTTCAAGCGTGCAGGTGCGTCTGTCTCTACATAAGGCTCTTGCGTTACATTGTCAACATCTTTGTCACTGTCACTACTATTCTCATATGCTTGTAAGTTATCGTTATAATTATAATTCCCTTGCGCTTCCTCATTTTCTGTCAAATTGTCAATTCTCTCCTCTTCCGGAAACTCTTTACTCTCAAGTACTACCGTTTCTTGTGTCGTAGGTGCAACTGTCGTGGTCGTGGTGCTAGTTGTTGTTGTTGTAGTCTTTTCAGTCGTTGTCGTAAATGGTCTCCGTGTGAAATATGAATTAGGAAATTTGCGCACCCTATCTCCCTTCTCATTCTTTTGAAAAATGGGTGAATTGGAGTAAAACATTTTAGCTGGGTGCTCAATATTAGAGCTAATTTTGACTGGGCTAAAAACAGTTTGGCTCGTTCTATACTTATCGTCAATGATGGTAAGGTCAGTCTTGTTCAGTTTTGGAATGAACGGTTTGATTTGTCTTTGTCTTGTCTTATCCCTTCTCTTAGTCTTGCCTGCCCAGAGATAGCTTTTTCCTAGCGGTCGAATGGTGACAGGGTGAACTCTCCTCCTGTGTGGAGCTCTTATTGTCGATCGTGGAGGAATCACTACAATAGCAGGTGGTGGAGGAGGTGAAATTAATACTAATGGACTGCTAGTCGTGTTGGAACTAGCAACTAAGTCTATTGGACTTGGGGTAGGAGATGAAGGAGGTGACTGCGGGGTGGGTGAAGGATATGCGGTGATAATAGCACCAGTACTAACTAGGCTCGGTGGTGCAGCCGTGCTACTACTTACAGTTAAGCGCTCTGACTCTGAATCATCTCTTTCACTATTCATATTCTCCTCATAATTTGTTTCCAATGAGTTGTCTTGCTCAAGAGGATGCTGCTCCTGACTAAGTATTTCTTGCCCTATTATTGCCTCATTATGGTCGCTTATTGTGCCCTGCTCATTCAATTCCTCACCATATTCCGTTTCCGGAGGTAGATTATAATTTTGACTAATGTCAGGTTCCACCTGTTCTGCTTGTGCTTGGTCCTGACTCTCTGCTACCATTTCACCTTCTTCTAACAACATGTCATGTGAACTATCATCGTCGTACGTTAACAACTTGCCTGAAGTGGTTGTGGGTGAATGTGAATCCCCGTTTGCATTACTGTGTCCAGACTGTGCGGAAGGTGTCGAAGTTGTGGGGGAGGGAGAAGGTCGTCTGTAAACGGGACTCAGGTTTTGTGAGGAAGGTAGATAAGGGTCACTATTTGCATTGGGTTGCCCATACTCAGTCTCAATATTACCTTCTACATTTGGCACTGGTTGTGAAGAACGAGGTGGGAAATCGGAGCAACAACTTCCACCGAAATTTGGCAAAGGTGAAGCAGCAACTGAAGGTTGCTGTTGATTAGCTTGTTGTTGTTGCTCTATTGATTGCTCAGGAGCCAACTGGGGCTGGCTAAATTGATAGAGCTGAGATTGAGAAGTTTGATAGTTAGGTTGTTGTTGATAATTGTCTTGGAATTGGTTTCCACCTTGGTAGCCGCTACTACTACCTGTGGGTTGGGGTGTATTATAATTTTGTTGTTCAACTTGGTTACTCGAAATGAAAGAAATGTCTGTAGGGCCTACCGAGTTTGAATCTTGGTAGTTATTGTTATTGTTACTATTAGCGTTATCATAAGACTGAGTTGGGCTGAGGGGAGACGTTTGAATAAAAGAGGTGGGGTAAGGTTCTTGTAATGGGGTACCATAGTTAGGATCAGGATTATTAGGAGGACTGTAATTGTCAGGCCGGTTTCCAGTCTGTTGAGGTCCGGTCAGTTGTTGGAGTTGAGGAAGCTGGTACGAACCTTTGTCTCGTCCACGAAGCTTGAGAGTTTCGTACACGCTGAAAACGTCTTTACTTCCGACCTGGTCAGGTGTCCCGTAACTGAGTGCAGGTCGGTCTGACCCCCCACTACCGCCAGTAGGATACTGAGCTAATGAGCCGAGATTTGAGAGGTGAGATTTATTATTAATTCTTACGTGTCTTCTTCGATGTGGTAAAAAGAGTTTAGGTCTAAAGAATCTAGGGGGTGGGTTATTATTCCTGTTAGTAGCTAATTTATTAGGTCTCAGAAGCATTCGAGGCGGGTGAGGTGGAAGGAGCACAGCGTGAGCGTGAAGCGAGAGGTGTGAGGCGAGGGCGAGATTTTCTCATGGGAGGAGGTGGACGGTAAGGGCGTCTTAATGGAGGTGGAGGGTGGTGACGTGGGCGATCATCATGATCGGCATGACTATCATGCCGGTGAGGAACTATATGAATATGGTCAGGACGACGTGATACTACGTTTATGACTAACTAGACTACTGCCGCTAGGCTGGGGCGATGTGGAAGGTTGGGCACTTGGAGGTGGAGGAGGTGGGGTTATGGCAAGTGATAAAGTTGGCATTGGTTTCAGGTAAGGGGTATCACGATTAGGGTTAAGATTGCTATTGTTAGTTTTTCTGTTATGATTTTGGCGACGGCGATGATGGTATCGGTTAGCAAGACTAAAGTGATTATTCACATGACGTTTTGGGTGAGCAGGTGAGGTACGAATCTTTTTATCGGAAGCGTCATTATCATCAACATGTTCTGAAGTATGCTTATTATTACCATCAGAGTTATCAGAGCCGTTATCTTTACCTGGAGAATAGGACTGACTAAATCCCGTGGTAGTACTTGAGGAAGCAAGCGACTGCTGTTGCTCAACAGGTTGAGATGAGTAGCTAGAGGAAATCTCTATGGCAGGCTGAATGTAAGCAGCCTCTGAGAAACTGGAGGAGGACTGGGACTGAGAATTACCAGAGTAGCCACTCGGTTGAGGGGCAGAATAGGACTCTACTGGATTCGAGTATTGTTGCTGAGGTGCATTGTACTGTTGCTCCTGAACAGGGTATTCAACCTGAGGAGCACTGTACTGTTGCTGCTGAGCCTGAGGTTGCTCTTGAAACTGGGGCTCTTGCGGGACATTGTATTGCCCTTGGGGGGCATTGTATTGCTCTTGTTGTGTTGGAGCGTTATACTGTTCCTGGGGAGCAGGTGCGTTATACTGCTGCTGGGGTGCATTATATTGAGGTGCTTGTTGTGCGGGTGCGCTATATTGCTCTTGTGGAGCATTATACTGCTCTTGCGGTGGTGCAGAGGGGGTGGGTGCAGAGTAAGAGGTTTGAGATTGTGAGTAAGTGTCTTGCTGAAGCTGTGGTGCGGAGTAGCTGTTTTGTGAGCCACCGAAAGGTATGGAAGAAGCGGCAGAGCTTTGCGATTGAGCTAAATGCAGATTATTAGAATGCTGAGGTGGTGCATTATACTCAGCGCTAGGAGCGGGTGCCGAGCTGGCTGGAGACTGTGGCTGGTACTGAGCAGCCGTTGAGTCAGAGCCAGCTGGGGCGTCATATGCATTATTTCTAAATTCTGATGAAGAAGTAAGCCCACCTGAGCTACCCCCTGTGGGGCTTCCGTATGATTGGGATGGTGGAGACCCATATGAGGATGGTGGACTACCATACGAATTGCTTGGAGCTGGAGCGCTAGGAGCTGAGTAACTTGGTGCAGGCCCACTTGGAGCTGTGTATGTCGGCTTGGGTGCGGAATAACTGTCAGAAGGTCCAGATGAAGGTTTAGAATAGGAATTGGATGGGGCGGAGTAAGAGCTCTGGGGCTGGTGGTAGCCATTTCCTCCTACGGGAGAGATGACGATAAACCCAGAACTACCGCTACCGCCACCATGACCGCCACCCGTGGATCCACCACCGAAACCGCCTCCGAAGCCACCGCTGGGTGCGCCGTACCCATCGCTGGGGGGTGGTCCGTAGCTTCCTTTGGGAGGTCCGTAACTGGGCTTGGGAGGTCCGTAGCTAGGTTTGGGAGGTCCGTAACTTGGTTTGGGAGGTCCGTAGCTTGGCTTGGGAGGTCCGTAAGAAGGCTAGTAGAGGGAATATTAAAGCATCAAAACATATTAGTAGTGCAAATTATAAGAACATTAAGGAATTCTTTGAGCTGCCGCAACGTAAACCACGTCTTCATCGGACTGCGAGGAATACCTTTGGAGGTCCGTAACCGGAAGAAGGTCCCTTTCCTGGAAGGAAATAAAGATGATTAATATTCGTATACAGGTAAGTGAATTTTAAATTATATATACATCAAATGTTTTGTTGTGTGAGTGAGTGAATACTGTGTGTATCAAAGAGTTTACAAAATGTGTGTATGTAATTAATTTTGTAGATTTTCTGTGTTCAGATATGTGTATGTAAAATATGATACAAATTGCTTTGATTAGGTGAAATAATTTAATCTGTTCATCATAATACACCGAATTTGTTTATCCCACTTTTGAACTTCCAAAAAACCGTCGATTACTTATTCTATAGATCCAATTTTAAAATTATAATAACGTTAAATAAATATATTCAATCAATTCCTTCTTCAACTTACACGTTTGAAGTTAGAAAACCGAATGAAATAGCTTTGCTTTTGCGTAGCGTGCTCAAATGTGACAATAAATAGGGGTGGAAACCTTTTAATATTTGTCGAATATGTGAATAAGTGGTGCCATTGCTTTTGAATAATGATGTGATGAAGTTGTTACGCCAAAACACTCGGAAGTGACGTTCTTGAAGAAGTGCGACGTGATATTATTATGCTTAGGAAGCTGTATAGTTCTAGTCCAGATAAAGTCTTCTACACAGCAGTGAGGCAGTAAAGAACTCGGACATCCGTCATAATTATGCCATAGTTTATTTAGGGGGAAAATCATGTCTTTGAAGATCATTCCTTACTTATTTGCTCATTCAGTTGATTGAGTTTGATTGAGCATTGGAAATGTGGTATTGGATCAAATCAACTACTGCAGCAGCAATGAGCCAGCATAAAGTCGTGCTTTTTGCATGTTTGTCATCGTCAACCATTCCAAAAATTTACCTGAGTCAGGTTCGTCAAATATGTTTCGTTTTCCGCGATAATGCTGACTATACACATCCCACAGCAAAGGCTCAAAATTGATATTATCAGGCAAAGGAGTGAAGGGTATGTCAACCTTTATCGCATTTTCCGTTACTGATCCTATATCCTGCAGGTAATTATCTTCCTGCATAGTTATTTCAGGAAGGTCTGTGGTCGTCATTGCCAAATACGGGTCTTCTAGCTTTATCTCATTGTCTACAATCTCCGAAGCTACGGCCATGTTATCATTTCCTGACATGACATATTTTTGAGGCTGTAAAATACCCAAAATTTCCCTAAATGTGACATCATCAGGCTCTTCTTCTGAGATAATATTCTGTATTGTTGATTCTTTTTGAAATGCGTTAAAAGGTTGGGGAGTAGGGGAGGGGGTGGTGGTGGTAGACTCATCCTGAGGAATTACTTTCCATTTCCTTCTGAATCGAATTCTCCTTTTAGTTTTTACAGTTTCTAATTCCATGTTGTTTGTATTGTTAGAAGGGGAGGGGGTGGTGGTAGTGGTAGTTGGGCATTGGCGTCGTGGCTACTCGCATTGGTGCTTCAGTTGAAGCTCGTTGATACATTGGCGCTTTCGTTGAAGCACGTTGATACATTGGAGCTTCCGTTGAAGCACGTTGATACATTGGAGCTTCCGTTGAAGCACGTTGATACATTGGAGCTTCCGTTGAAGCACGTGCATACATTGTGATTCTAAGATATTGACTAGGAGGGGGATTTGTGACAGAAACGGCGTGGGAGGTAGCTGCTGGGGACATCATTTCTGGGGTTGCTGGTGTTGTAGGGGGGGTCATATAAGTGACTGGCTCTGGTTCCATGTATTGCTGTCGATATTCGCTCGTTGCTACATTATTTGAGTTCTGATTAGGTTGCTTGAGTATCTTGCGATTGTGTTGTGTCCAGATCAGTTGATTCCACTGTTGGGATAGTAGTAAAATTATCATCATACACATCATTATCATCAACATCACCATCTGATTCAAATTCTTGACGCGTTTGTGGACGTGGGGGCAATAAGTTAGTGCTAGGCTCAGCAGTGTTGGCATTTTGGCGTGATGGAGTTGTGTCGTTACCATTAACATAATTCCACAATGCATTCCAGTATTGATCTGGTGGTGATTTCCCTACCCTTTCGTCTTGAAGTCCAATTGTAGTAACCTCATTGCTATCAAGCAACAAGCTATTACGATTTGTAGCTGTAACTGTGTTACCTCCGACGTCGACGAGATTTGCTTTCGGCCATTGACCATTTTGGGCGGGCCATTGACCATTTGGAAGTGGTGATTGACCATTTTGAGCTGGCCATTGGCCATTTTGGGGTGGCCATTGACCATTTGGAGGTGGTGATTGACTATTTGGAGGTGGTGATTGACCATTTTGAGCTGGCCATTGGCCATTTTGGGGTGGCCATTGACCACTGGGGAAGGGAACGAACTGCATGGGCATTCCAGTTGACACCACTGGTATGACATAATTTGTTTGTGGGTTAGGATAACCACCAGGATTTTGAGGAGACTGAGGGGTTTGAGTTGGCTGGGGCGGTACTCCATATGTAGGTGCTGGAGTAGACGTAGGTTGTTGTGTAGGAGAATTGGGTGGTACACCCCACGCTGTAGCTGGGGGTGTTGGCAGTTGTTGTGGTACTCCATATGTTGGCCCAGGAGATTGTGGCGTTTGTTGAGGCCACATTTGTGCTGGAGGTAGCTGCTGTGCTGGAGGTAGCTGCTGTGGTGGTGGACCATATGAATGTGATGGCGGATTTTGGTGAGACGGAACTCCATAAACAGGAAGTGGAGGTTTCGGTTGTTGTTGAGGGACTCCATACGTAGGATGCACTGGTGCAGAAACTCCATACGTTGGAGATGGAATTGAAGGTTGAGGTTGTAAAACAGTAGGATTTGCTGAGGGCCATGTTGGCCACGTTGGAGTGACAGGCTGTGCTCCCCAACTAGCTTGACCTAAGTTTGGATAGCTAGGTACTGGAGATGCTGGAAGGGGTTGTGGCCAACCAAATGTTGGCCTTGGTGCTGGTAAAGGTGCTGGAAGTACGGGAGGCGGAGCTGGTCCCCAGCCATAACCTGGTTGCACTGGTGGTGGAGCTGAAGGTGCTCCCCAGCCATAACCAGGTTGCACTGGTGGTGGAGTTGTAGGTGCTGCTGTGGGTGGAGCTGTAGTAGTGGTAGTAGTAGTACCAAAAATAGCATTTTTAATTCTCTTTTTTAAAGCTAACTTTTTCTGTTAATGTGGATAATAGCATTGACACAAAATCTAGAGGCTGCATGGCTGTCGTTGTTGCTGTAGGCGAGTCGGCTCCAGCGGTAACTGGAGCAGCTCCAAATTGAACTGTAATCTTGGGTATAGCAGGAAGCATGGGGATGGGTAGACTGGGTATCAATGCATAGGATAAATTGAAAAATGTTTTCAGGACCACCACTAGCCGTAGTTCCTGGGTCAACTGTCACAGTCAAAGTCGGCAAGGGGATTTTGGGCCATGAGGGTAGTAATACAAGGACTTTTTGAAGACACTTCATAAAGTCCATCATGTCCATTTTAATGGCAGGTTGTCCTTTGGGGTCCACTGCCATCATTACTTTATGTGGGGGATAACCTGGCACTGGAAACCATTGGGGTAACCAGTCGGCTGGTGGAGGGGCAACGGGATACTCGTACCCTAATCTGTCTTCTCCTACTGTTTGTTCTATTTCGTTGGTTTCAATTTCGTTGTTTTCCTCCTCTTCTCATTTGAATGTCAGGGAATTGGCAATTAAAATTGACATAATTTAGTTAGTTACAAAAGTTATAACAGTATTGGGGTGCAGGAAAGGAGTGCGAGTAAAAAGTCGGGCAAAGGTCGAGTAAAGATGATAATGAGATTATTAAACTGGCCGTTTGTCTCCTGTNCAGGAAAGGAGTGCGAGTAAAAAGTCGGGCAAAGGTCGAGTAAAGATGATAATGAGATTATTAAACTGGCCGTTTGTCTCCTGTGATTTGAATCAAGCTTAAACATCAAGTTCCTATATAAGAATTTTAATGTATGTAGCTCTTGACTTTTTCTGTTTTCTCTTGCATTAGCATATCTTATTCAAATAAGGAAAACTGCAGTGACGGAACAATTATTAATTAGTAAAAATCAATTAATTTTCATATTGAAAGTAAAAGTTGAGTTGCTGAGTGCAGCCAACGACGCATTGTTTCCCCTTTTATAACCTTAATGCCTTCTTACTATTAGTTGGTCTGCAAATATTGATGAAGTTCTTTGACAAACGCGCACGTTTGCCTTTTTACTTATATAAAACTTCAATTGCATTGCACTTTCATCTCATAAAAGTAGCCATGTAACATCAGTTGTGGACATGGATTTAATGTACAAGATGTGCATACATAATTTATTTGCGTCAACAAGGCAAATGAAGCAAATGCTATTATTTGCTTACTCAAGTCATAAGGGAACAATAAATTATCAAGTTGAAACATTAATACGTCTCTTTTCCTTGAAATAGCACTAATACTCATGTCAGCAATACAAGCTCGACATTCATTAATAAAACTGTTTTGTTGTTAGAGAATAGGAAGGTGCGACATAAACTTGGTCCTTTCCCTTGCCTTAAAGTTAAAGAGTCTGGCCACGTTTCGTCTCTGTCCATTTCTCTCTCTCCCTTCTCGAAAGAGAGAGAGAGAGAAGTCCAATGAAATGGAAATTAAATGGGATACTGATGATGATATTGATGATTAGGATGATGATGTCCATTCACTTTTCATGATCTTTATCTTCATCTCTAAACTTTAGACTACACATTGTATCATGCTTATAAATGAATGCATGTGCCTACCTATATATATTCAAACCATAGTACCACATAATGTCTTATTCTACACGTTCTGAAAAGAGATTTTATATCATTGTTAATTCTGAGAACTAATCAAGGGGAAATGCATTGGTGACTGAAATCAAAATTTTCCCATTGTTTCACCTTTGTAATACCTAATTAACAACTATATATGATAACTAACAAAAGTGAGTATGTATAAAATGGTTATATTCAACACATTCATATTCATGTGTGTTGTGTATGAAGATATATGTTATGCTACACACATACTATGATGATTCCTTTGATGCACTATACGGACATCCTGACAATCATGCGGTTTTGCATACAATATTTTCCGTTATTGTTATAACGTCTTCTTGCCTGCCTTGCTGGCTGACTGAACAAATGAATAGGCTATTGGTATCATCATTACATCGACACGACATCAACTAACAAGGTAATTCATATATTGTAAATGGAATTTCAGAGTTCCGGTGTGATATGCCATTGTACTTGCACAGAGAGCAAGCAGCACGTTGTCATGAATGAATGAGCAAAAAACATTGAAACTCCGTCCCTATCCCTCACTTTGGCATACAGTTTTTCCCACAACCACTTGCTGTAAACATGGGAAGTAAAGGATATCAGTTGAAAGATACACATTGTTTCCCAGGCACCAACTAAGCTATCTCAAGAAAAAACGACGTGTGTCGCTAGGAATCTTTGTTTTGTTTTGATAACCCTCCTGAGTCGCGTGGATACATAGTTATTATAAGATGCTATATATTTTCGATCAGCTTTGGATAAGGCACATGTAAACCTTTATTATTGTCACCTTCTCCCATTCTCTTGTGCGCAAATGAATTAATCTTAATTGTCCATCGTATTTCTACTCCCATTATCACACTTTGTCATCATCATCATTAACATATTCCTCTGTCACATCACATCACCACATCCTATCATAAGAAGCAAAACTCCTATTGGGAATTGGGAAGAGTTATCGAGGATGCTTACAAAAAAAGTGAATTCCTCATCTGATATTATTAGCAACCTCGCAAATCAACCTACTTTTTCACTTTTTTAAATAAACATTCTCTCTCTGCTCGCTCACATCATCAAGTCATGCAGAAAAGTACTTGATGCTCTTCTGCCATTCAAGTGCACATAATTTGTTTGTGTTCTTCATCATGTCTCACCAACCACCCCGGCGGTTCCTTCCGTAAGGGAAGGTAGTAACGTGGCTGTGATGCCTATTTGCATATATTATTAATTGTAATTATAATTATTATTCACAATGAGCATTGATGCCTCGTGCAAGAGCAACAAGTAAGGAAGAAAAGGGAAATGATTCCCACGATTGACGAGTGATGGATGAACATGTACCATTCATAAAAATTACATGCTGTTTTTGTTATTTTAGAGAACATTGCAAAATGTTTATGACTCAAGATGTGTCACTAAAATCGCCTGAGCTTAATTGATTTCTACATTTTAAAAACCGTAAATATTAATAAAATTCTACTAATCTCTATTACATGCGGTAGTAATAACTTTTCAATATCTTCTCTTATGATATTAAAAGCGTTTCTAATCATTTAAATATTTCAGACATTCAATATATTACTACACAGGTACACACCCAACCAGAACCCTCCGCATGAAACCACAAGATACGTGTG
>JAANSM010000556.1:0-26561 GCA_036850725.1 Orchesella villosa | reverse complement strand
GAGTATACAGGCAAAAAAAGCTGTATACAACTAGTCGAGCTTTTACCCGTGTACCGGAAAGCTCTTTAGGATTGTGTGTTTGCTGAAGTCCCTACTGAAACTACTTTACTTTTTTGCGATTCCCTCTGAATTTATAGGTGGCAAAATTCGTTCAAGAGGAACATCACAAACTAGCAGCATGTCTGTCAGTTTTCGCGTTTGACTAAGCGCTACATTTATTGATGGCGAATAATGCCGCAAACCAGTTAGACTAATTACAGCTTTCGGTAATGTTGCTCCTTATTGCTTTAATATCACCGAGGCATGGTACTTTTGCAAAAAGAAGGACTTTGACTGGTAGCTTTCGAGCCATATGGTTACACCAAATCGTTTCGCTTGACTCAAGCACAGGGAGTAGGTCCCTCGAATTTGGCAAACCAGCACCCTTATATTTTACATTACATTGGTCGTCAATACGGCAAATTCAGACTTGCGGCCTGCTTTTATTACGATTATACTTTATTCCTATTATTCGTAACACCGTTCCATTTACGAGATTAAGTTCAATCGATGTGTTTCTTAGCATCAGCACTAGCAAATTTTGACCAGCCAAAAAACTTTTATACTCTTTTGCACATTCATTACACTTAACAGAAAACATTTGTGGTTCAACAAGAATCGTATCTATTCCGGTCTGCTTAACATGAATAAAGTTGAATCGGTCAACCTGCGCATTAAAAGGAAATAAATGCAGCGCACGTCTAAATTAACTACGTTCGTGATGAGACACGTTATTAATAAGCCGAGTACGAAGAATTTCTATCTGCTGAACTGAGATATTTTTATTTCGAATGCTTTCTAGCAGGCCGCGAAATACATCCGTTGGTGGTAGCTCTTGTTCGGTCCTGTGGAGTGGAAAATCAAGAATTTTCAAAAGCAGCACGATATTTATTCCGGAAAAGGGCAAATTACTTTTTTTTCTTATAACTTGCAATCGCCTGTGTAGAATTGCTAATGTTCTCTGTCCAAGTAAACTGGCTGCTTCGACGAATAAAAAATTGATCGATTTCAATGCCTGGTACGTACTTCTTGAAACCAGCGAATTAATTTGGGATTCTGGTATCGCCTTAACATTGTACAACCCAATCGCAGAATAAAGGGTTTTTGCACAAACCGGTATGCTTGATAACCTTTCCGTGAGCGTAAAAGAACGAAACAACATAATCAAATTGCATTCCTTGATTCATAACCAGTTCTCTGCCCCAGTCTTTAAGAAAATGATCAAATATTTATGGTTCAAGTCAGGTTATTTGAAAGAAGATTGAAACCAGCGAATTAATTTGGGATTCTGGTCTCGCCTTAACATTGTACAACCCAATCGCAGAATAAAGGGTTTTTGCACAAACCGGTATGCTTGATAATCCAGTCATTGCACACGATATGTATTTTTTCTTTCTGTTAATTACTTCTTGAGCAAACGCTGATAATAGAAACGTCTTTCCGCTCCCGGCTGCCCCACGTAGTATCAGCAAATTTGAACTCCCGTCGATATATTTGCACATTTCATTTAAAACGTTGGCTTGCTCAACCGATAACAAACACATCTTACTTTTTTTGTGGAGCGTGGATTCATTATTCAGCTTTTTAGATTCATTTTTCAAAAAATTACGATAGAACGTTAACGGAAAATCAATCGATTCCGTAATATGGATGCCTGTCCTACTTTTGCGCTCCATTTTAATGCGTTACTAACCGTGCCTGAAACGGAACTAACGGTACAGTTTTCGGGTTCAGTGGTTAAGAGAACTAGATATTTAGTATATAATGATTCGAAAAATTATCAAGCTTTGCAGTTTAGTGTTTGCTTGAAATAGCTCTGGTAAAACTAAACAGCCAATTTCTTAAGAACTAAAAACTTTTAAAGTTTTTAAATTTCTGAAAACTTTAACGCATCCATTCATCATCTTTTTGCTTTGGACATTGACACAATGGGAGGACGAAAAAAGTCTGCAGCTCGTGTAGAGCCTTCGAAAGATTTGAAGGAAGATCCAAGAAAGCGCAAGTTAGTGGCCTATACGCCACCTCCCGAAACAAACTCAGAAGATCCAACACCAGATAAACGCATCCGAAGTGAACGAGGTTCAAAAAGCAATTATGAAGGACCAACGATGACTGTTGAAGAGCCACCGTTACCAAAACGTAAGGATTCTGACCCCGTTATCGCTAATTACGAGGATTATGACAGTCCAATAACAACAGAAGGAGAACTCGAAAGCAGTCCAGAAGAGCCTATTTCAAGACCGAACAGCCCAGATCTTTATGACCCTGAGTATCCAATATATGTGGATAGGTATGGTCGAAAGGAAACTGCTATGTCTGAACAGCTTGACAGCCTCGATAAAATGTTTTTTGATATAAACCAAAANGCAGTCCAGAAGAGCCGGTTTCAAGACCGAACAGCCCAGATCTGTATGACCCTGAGTATCCAATATATGTGGATAGGTATGGTCGAAAGGAAACTGCTATGTCTGAACAGCTTGACAGCCTCGATAAAATGTTTTTTGATATAAACCAAAAGGCAAACTACTATACCGATAGTTCATTTCAGTTTCCTTTCTTGGATCCTGAGTTTTGGAATGATTTTCGTGTGGTAAAGATTGGCAGCTTATTTTCGTTTAAGCTTCATTATCATGAGTTGTATGACATTTGGGAGCAATGCATTCGGAAAAAGAACGCCAAGTACTCAAATAGTACCTATTTTTATTGGCCAGCCGCTGATACACGTAGTTTCGTTGAAGATTCTTTAATTCCTTTGGGCAAGAGGTTCAGGTTCGACACAGTAGACCAGATACTTGGTAATAGAAGACACATGGAAGACAGCTTGGAAGATTTTTTTGACCATCCTTCAACTGTGGATAGTCCAGACGGTGCCATTTCTCTCCGCCCATTCACATACAAAGAGAATCCGAATGTTCTTTACGTTAAATGGTTTCAGAGAAGCCAGCGACCTGTTACACTGAAAAATAAAAACCAGGAGGAATTCATCTGGTCAGGATATACAATGGTTACCAATCTGACTGACTATTTCATGCTGGTCTCCCAAATAAGTAAGTTTTTGTGAAGTATTGACGTTAATTAAAACATTAAGCTGCTTTATTGAATGCTAACCATATGTGCATTTTTGTTTGTTGATTAGAGGAAATGGACAAAGTGTATAAGAGTGTGATTCCCACTGAGTTGCAAGAAACCACAAGCCAGCACTCAACCAACAAACGTTCTACCGAGGACGAGAGGAAGAGGAATAAGAAACCAGCAAAGTAGACCGGTTTTGACGTGCCTTCTGGATTAAATGTACAGTACATTATTTTGGGGATACATATTTACAGTGCACACTTATATCTCATAAACAAGATAAAAAAAATATTAATGATACGCTCTTATTATTACCAAAAAAATGAGGATATACCTTGTGTACTATTGGTTTATTCATGTAAGGGTTACTTGTTAATCAATTTGGATCAAAATTCTGAAATTATTAATGTATAAATAAAATTTGAAACATTGGATATTATTGTGTTGTTATTTAGAATCTGAAAGCCAATTTACGAATTTGCTCTTAAATTCAAGCGCAATCGTATTCACGAGTTTAGTATATTTTAACTTGCCCAACAGATCACAAGCTTCAAAATGAAGTCTGGGGGTAAACAATGTCCCTTTTGCAAACAATGTGCGTGCACAAGCTGCCATCCTGAACTGCTTTATAATTTGTGCCCTAACTGTTACATTAAGCACATACGTCCACTTAGATTTATGAAGCAAAACGTATTGTTTAGTAAGCTACGAGTAATGCATATTTCCTGAGCTGTCTGAAAGTGAACAGTATTATATTTACGAATCAAAAATTATACAGTCAACCGACTGGAAAATTAAAGAGGCATATGATAAAAGGTATCAATTTAAAGACGTTGTGGATTATTTAAATCTTAAGTATATGAAAAGTTCCCAAAGTGATCATTCAATTGAGGACGAAGAAACTGATGAAGATGACTCCGACTAGGAAACGTCGGATGTTTCGCTGTTGCTTTGAAACATGCAAATTCAGTAGTACCTCCGTTCATGAACTCGATTATCATGTTCACCAAATCCACGCTTGTAGTGTTTGCGGCAAAGAATTTTTCGATAAGCGCATCCATCTGCCATGTGAAGCAAAACATTCTGTTTCTTTAAAAGGTGGAGGAGCTCATGATGACATTCTTGTTAACAGTGATGGTAGTAAAAGCATATTCAAACAAAAAAATAAATGCCACGTAGACGCTCTTTTCACATTTGAATACGAGTACAAAACACCATACGTGACGCTAGACGAATCCCTTAAATTTGTATATTCAGATCTTCGATCATTACTAATAAGGTTCTATGATAAATACGGGCCTTACAAAACTAAACTGACGTTCACATTGACATTACGCAATCTTAAAACTCAAGAACTCAACGTCAGATATTTTAATAGTGCATATATTAGGGTTATGCATCAAAACTTCGTTGGTGACACGATTTTTTACGCTGTACGTTTCGTAGACTCAGTATTACGGTTGTTCGAAAATACAAAAAGCGGCCAAGTAATCGTATCTGTAGATAAAATTGAATGCAGTGTAGGTCGATATAAGCCATCATCAATTGGAAGTGGATATTTACCTCTTCCTTCTCCAATATCAAATAAACAGGGCGTGATTAACGTGGTATCTAAGGAGCCTAACTGCTTCCTTCTTTGTATTTTGGCGAAATTCTTTAAAACACGACTACTGTCTGACCCTGCATTTCCATATGAAGCATTATCTAGTACAGCAAAAAGATCGTTGAAACGCAAATTAAAAAATCCAAACAACTACAACGCTATAATTGAGTACGTGAAGGAAAACCAGTTATTACGCATGACAGGGTTTGAAGGAGCAGTAGATGTTAATGATTTATCTATTTTTGAATCAAATAATAGCATAAGCGTATCCGTTTATACGTTTACAAAAAAACATGGGATAAATCCACTCCGTCTTACAAGAATATCCTTTGATAAACACGTTACATTACTTCTAATAAAAACCAGTGAACTTGATGATAATCAGCGGAACAATTTCGACCCTAATCTTCAACATTATGTTCTAATAGATGATGAAGCAAGATTCTTTAGAAATAAGAGCAAGCATCGTCTTATTTTATGTAAGTATTGTTCAAACAAATTTTCTCCAAGCAAAATTGACCTCCACGAAAATGAGTGCTTAGCTGTACACTCGTCAGGATTGCGTTACCCTGATGATAATAAATACGAGTTTAGACAAAAATATAAATTGATGAATCCCCCCTATATCATTCTTGTTTCACTTCTACCAATCGTTCTTCGCGATGGCTCAATTCAGATTAGTGGCTTTAGTTTGATAGCCCTTGGTCCGACCTTTGAAACAATTTACAGCACAACTTATATTGCTGAGGATGGATGTGAGGTACTAGCGTATAAATTATTGGAAATATCAGAATACTTACTAGGCATTCAAAAGCGTACGTGTTTGCCGATGGTTTCCTCTGAGGATATCGAGACTAAACGGCGACAAAAATTAACCTGCCCCATTTGCCTTAAGGAAATGGGTAACGGTACTTCACTTCGAATTACCCGCCATCATAGCCATCACGTTGGTGGAATAAATAAGCCTTCTGTGGAACTCTTATGTTTTGCATGTAACCTGTTGATATTTCCAAGAACATACATTCCCGTGTTCTTAGTTAACGTGTCAAATATAGCACTAAGTTTGCTACTACAACCATTTAAAAAAAGTTTTTAAAAATATTATCATTATTCCGAGAAAGACACAAGAGTTAATTTGTGTCTATATCAGGAATAGATTCAAATTGGTATGTTTCGAAAATTTTTTGGACTTAGATTTGCACAAACTACTAGAGCAGTATCGCGTACAAGATTATATACACAATTTTAAACTATTAGAGTGGTTATTTAGTTCGAGGTTGTATCCAACATTTTTTCCTCACTCATCATATGATAATCTACAGGATTTAACCATACATACCACATTGCCAACGTCATATTTTGATGTATGCTATAAAAAAAATATCACCACAGAAGAATTTCAACAAATGCAAGATTGCTATGCAGAATACAAGTGTGACAATATGTTGGAGTATGGATACCTTTGGCTGCAATTTCGATTGTATGCAATGACAGGAATACTACTCACACTCAATGAGTTTCTAATGAAAAACTATCGACTTACAGTTTTATATGACTTGACGCTGCCATCCTACGCATTCGATGCGGCCATGTTTAATTCTCATGCCGACTTTGAATACGTAAAGTCGGATGATATTATTCAACGTGTAATTGAAACAACCGTTGGCCCAGGTTCATTACTTGTTAAAACCAAATTTAATGCGTTTAATGAAATACTTAATCACTCGGGTGTTACAAATCAAAACCGTTCTCATATTCTATGCGTTGACCTTAATTCGTTATACAGTAAATGCATGGAATTTGAGTTACCATACGAAAATTATTATATGCTTACCGAAGAAGAAGTGCAAAAGTTCGACTTAAATAGTGCTGAATGCCTAAATACAGGCTATATTATCAACTGTGATTTATTATATCCTGAATCTATAAAAAACTCAACCTTTGATATGCCGTATTGCCCCGAGAGGAAACGAATTGATATAAGTATGTTAAGTCCACTTCAACAAGAACTGATAAAAGAGTCTAGACCAAATATTGATAACACTAATGCAGGTTTTCATGTAGTTTTAACACAGCAACCTAAAACTGCAGTATCTCTTTACCATAAAAATCTAAAATATTACATTGAAAATGGCTTGGTTCTGAAAAAAATTAATTATATAATTAGCTTTTCAACTAAATCTTTCTTGAAAGATTTTGTAGTACACAATCTTTCAGTTCGAAACAATGCAACGCATAAATTTCAGAAAACATTAAGTAAAAACATTGCCAATTTTACGTACGGGAAATTTGGTTCTGTGGCTGGTGATCTCAACTTTTACTTTTGCGAATCTCGGTCCAAAGCAGAAAAATATATAAGCAAAGACAATATGGATGACATCAAATTGCTATCAAATGATCTTTCTATATTTTTTATGAGGAGAAGGAAGAAACTAATAATGAAAAACCCACTCATAAGCTTTGTTATTCTGGAGCATAGTAAGAGGATTTTATATGAAAAAATCTACACCCTAAAAAATTACTTTGGACCGAACCTAATGCTATTATCGTGTGAGACAGACGGCTGTATATTTTCTTACAGAGACTTTTCAAATAATTTTATTGATGGTCTCAGGAGTCTTTCCACTGAGTTTGATTACAGCACATTACCTTCAGACCATATACTATTTTCGGACGAGCAAAAAGGAATGGCAGGCGTATGGAAAATTGAACACCCTTATGCATTGCAGTATATTAAATTGCGTAGTAAGGTGTACGCTATCAAAAGTCTCTGTATGAAATGCCGTAACGAAGAAATTGATGGCGGCGATTTTTGTGGAGAATGTAATGGGATAGGCAAAACAGAAACTGCTAAAGGAATAAAGAAAAACCCTAACTCTACTTTGTTTTCTATTTACGAAGAGGCGCTGAAGAAGGAGTATAAAAACGATGAATACTATGCTATACAACATAGCATTGGCTCAGCAAAGCTTGTGAAGAAACAAAAAGGATCAATAAAGGCAATAGATTTTCATCGTTACTTTTTAAAAGGAAATATTACAAGCGTACCTTTCGGTTTTTTTGACATTTGCAGTAATGGCAGCATCGGACCAACATGAGTATGATTTGCGGCTTAAATTTCCTGGTAGTTTATGTGTGTATGGAGCAAGTAAATCAGGAAAAACTCAATTAATAATTAGGGTTATTCAGCAAAGGAAGCAGTTATTTAATAAACACATACACAAAGTCATTTTTTTGTACGTAGTTGATCAGCCAGCTTATAAGCTGCTACATGGAGATGCCGATGTTATATTTTCCAAAGACCCAAGTGTTGTTGACACCTATATAAACATTGAATCTACAACTTCTCGTAATTTTCGACGATTTTCTTTTATCAGTGTTAAAAAATCCCACAGAACTAACTGAATATTTCATTTTGAAGTCGCACCACTCCTCATTATTCTGTTGTTTTCTAACTCAGGCTGTTTTTACAGAAAAGACAAGAATCCTTTCTAGAAATAACGATTATACTGTTCTAATGGCAAATAACAGGGACAAATCAACAATAATGCGATATCTAAGTCAAATAGATTCAAGCCACTCGCAAGCCCTATTTAAAGCATACAAAGAATCCACAAGGAATCCTTTCTCTCATTTTTTTATTTCGTTTCATATGTTGGATCAAGGTATAAGATACAGAAATTCTATTTTCATATCGGACGACTTGATAATTTATCGGAATAAATATGAATAAAGTAATTGATGAGTATGACTTCCTGCATAAACTGTGTAAATCTAGTCCAGATGACGGAGAAAAACTACTTATAAACGCAACTAAACAGCAAAGAGAAGCATTATTAATTTGCCTGTCTCTGAGACGAGATATATCAGACACACCTTTACATAAACGCGAAAAATTGATAATTAATAAAGGACTAAGAGCCAGAAGAGTCCACATTTTCTTCAAAAAGTACAAGAAATACGCTACACCGCTAATTGCTTGCGTGCTAGCGAAAGTGTTGCAGGAGGCAATATTTTATTTTTGTAGCACATGAACCATGGAATCATATCGTGTCTTACCACTTGACATATACAACCGCCTGATGGCAGACAAACAAGAAGTGGATGATGCTAAACTTCTTACAACAAAAATAAGCAATCTTCCTCGAACGACCGCAAGAAGAGCAACGCAACTTTTGGATTGCCTTCGGGATGCTGGCATTGTATTCGATGATGAAGGTGTAGTTACAACCGCAAAGCCTTATTTGGATAGCCCATTTAATATATTGCCATATGTTGTGTATGGTGTTCAAGGTAGGAACAAACCAGATTCGTGGGATAAATTTCTTGCCCTTCTTGCAGACAAACGAATATCTAAGAATGTTTTATGCTTGAAAGCTATTCATCATGGCAAGAAAAAAAAGGCCCGTGGTTGATAAATACCTACAAAAAGCGTATTTTAATCTTAATGAACCTGCTTCGTTTACCTCTTTACATGCGTTTGCCAGGACACGAAAGCTGCACAAACTAAAAGACATTGAACAAAGCCTGAACAAACTAAAATCGTATACTATGTTTCGTGGACGCAAAAAACCAATATACAGGCCACTAATCGTATTTGAGGGGTATCAATTAATTCACCTAGATTTATTAGATCTGAGAACACTGAAAACGTATAACAACAATTATTCTATGATTCTAGTTGCTGTAGATACATTTACAAAGTACCTTTATGCATATAAATTGCGCACAAAGTCAACTGCCGACATCGCTAAGGCTATTTTGCAATTGCTGAGAGACACAAAGCATAAAATTCAATCAATCCAGACAGATGCAGAAAGTGCAATCATGTCAAAACACGTACAATCAATATTTAAAAAGTATGGAGTGAAGCACTACGTAAGTTCCACTCCTCGTAAGAGCTTCATAGCTGAACGGAAGATATTAGATATCAAGCGAATTCTGTTTAAATACTTTTACCATACAAAAACGAAGAAATGGGTCAACATTTTAGACAAAATTGTATCTTCCATTAACAACAGTTATCATTCGTCAATAAAAATGAAACCTGCTGAAGTCCGGAAGCGTCATTTTTCTGATATTTTTATGAACCTATATAAACGATTCGCAAATCATAAACCTCCTAAGCCAAAATTTAAAGTGGGGGATTATTGTCGAATTTTACGCAAGAGATTCAGCTTTTATCGTGGGTATGATTTTAATTACACAGAAGAGATATTTAAAATACACAGCCTCCATGTACGATATCCAATTGTTGCATATAAGCTCGAAGATTTAAATGGTGAACTTCTTTCCGGAACATTTACTGATTCTGACATTATTCTAGTTGACCCAGAAGCTCAAAATGACGACACAAGCTGAGGCATCATTTGTGTTAGTGGTGTCCTCCAACAAATCCCTTGATACCTTTCCGAATAATACATCATCATGCTTCCGAAATCAACTTCCAAAAGCAATAGATCTAAGAGGGTTTCAGGTAGCATTAATAAATATTTCATGGTATGACAATTTTCAAAGCCCCAAACCTAGCACAGAGCAGGCTCTTCCAGATACGTCAGTTGAAAACTTTTTTGATGTTTCAAAAAATGATAATGTAATCACATTACTTAAATATATTGATAGTAATTTTACATTTGTAAAAACATTTACAAGTTTTTTTAATTTCGTTACTTCCCTAAATCGTATACTTGAAGAACGAGGAACATCAATTGAAGTAACATATGAATCCAATATACCACAAACTGCGACTCTTGTAAATAATTCCACTTCTGGCTACACACTTGTGCTTCCTGAGGATCTGGGCCGTATTTTTGGATTCAATCGCACGGTCTTTCAACCTGGGTTCTCCTATAAGTCAGAAGAAATTATTACTCTATCTAATTTTGATACATTTCCTCTTCAACATACGTGGAATTTATCCCAGTATAGGTGGAAGAAAAACGAAGTAACGCTAGATCAATTACCTTCAAATGCTAGCTTGTCTGATATTACTGCAAATATTCAACATGCTGTCACCGCAATAACCGATGAAAGATACATAATTACATTAATTGTGAGAGAATTACATAGTGCTATTGAAGTTGATATACTTCCAAAAAATGTAACAATGGTTTTATCACCATTTTTGAACCGATACATTGGGCTATCAGAAAATCATCAACTTTCTGGCAATCAAACTATTTTGGTGGACCCAAAAATTTTGGATCCGGCGAATCCCGTTCATATAAATAGGAAGACGTATGACAAAAGCAATGTCATTTCATCAAAAGCATTCGTACTGACAAATACAATTGATGCTCTTAATATCTACAATGAGGAAATGTTCGCATCACTAGCAACAATTAAAAGAGAAGAGGGAGAAGATAAGGAAAATTATTATACGCCACAACATCCAATTTATTTACCTGCAACAAGATCTTCCATAGACGTTGTATCAATATCAATTGTGAACGACAAAAAAGAATTAATTGAGTCAAATGAACTTCCAACAATATGTGAGCTTCATTTTGTAAAGTCTAATTGGCCATGACACGACACATACTATGCAAAGATGATGAGTGTGTGCTAGAAGATAAAAGGATGGCAAATGAATGCAACACACAAAAAACAGGGCTATTGGGAAATGAAACTGACTATATTGTGCCAGTGAGAAGGTATAAAAGAAAGATGACAAGACGACGAAGGCCACTTAAAGGAGGAGCTCGACGACGACGACGACCTTCTACAAAGAAGCCACTGTTTGGAGGAGCACGCAGACGAATACGTAGAAAAACACAGAAAAAAGTTTATAGAAGACGAAGGAAATCTTCATAAATGGAGGTTACGCAGGCTTTAAGCATTCAGTCTGGTGACATAAAGTCTAGACCAGCGGTTCTCTCAGCTTTTGACTTAACAGAAAATAGTTTGCCATATACAGATGTAGGTATACTATCGCAAACATATGAAAAAGTCTTCCCAGTGCACAACATCATTGGTAATGATATATCTACTCCAGCAGAATTCTTTTTGGCAGAGAGTCAATCATACTTGGATTTAGCAAGCTGTTATTTGATCGTAAGTGGTAAAATATGCAAAACAACAGGAGCTAACCTTGAAGATGGAGCTGATGTGGCACCCTGCTCCAACTTTGCACATGCCATGTGGCAAAACCTTGAGATTTTTGTCAATGGCATATCAATTACTCGTAATACAGCAAACTACGGCCACATATCAAATATATTACGAATGTATGGATCAGACGATGCTTTAAAAAAAACACTATATCTAACTGAATTATATTCGCCTGACAATTCTCCAAGTACATTTGATAGCACGAACGCAGCGTTTGTTTATCGTAAGTCAATTGCAAAAAAATCAAATTCATTTCAGACAGTATCGAAAATTAACCACGGCATATTTCAGTGTTCAAAATACTTGCGAGGAGATGCTAGTTTGCGCATTCGATTAATGAGGGCATCTCCTGAAACTTCCATAGACTGTGCCACTGCCGCCACTGGGAAGACGTTCGAGCCTGTGGAATTCAGAATTGAGGAGTGCTATATGTTAGTACGTCGTATAGTTGTGAACCCAGAAATCTCACAAACTCATCAAAATCTTCTTTCAAGAGGCAATAAGCTCCTGTATTCCTACATCGATACTCATATGGTTTCTTACAATATTAATAGTGGAAGTATGAATCATATTTCAGAGAGTTTACAAATTGGCCCACTTCCAAATATGCTCTGCCTTTGCTTGTTGAAAAGTAGCATATATCATGGTAACTATCACAAAACATCATACTGTTATCAAGACGAAGGTCTGAAAAGTGTAACACTTACTTGTAAAGGAGAAGAAATACTATTTAAAGAGATTGAAATAGATATTGCTAAGCAAAAATATATGATCCCATATATTTTAACATTCAGTGGATTACCAGATAATATAACATCAAGCCATGGTGTCAGTCCGTCGGAATTTCTCAAAACTAGCTTCATAATTGTGTTAGATTTAATGAACGGGAGTAAATATAATAGATATAGACTATCACGAAGTGGCGAATTGAGAGTAGACCTTAAATTTAAGGAAGCTCTAAGTGAAACATTAACTGTATTATGTGTTCTACAAAACAATCGTATATTAGGATTAAACCAAAATAGGGAAGTTTTCTTGGATTGATATTCTACAATATGGATGAGAATGAAATAATTGCTTCACTTCAGTGCATCTGTGCTGGTTTTGATGTAAAGTGGAGTGTGATAGCCGTCGATGAGTGGAGCAGGCTTAACTTTTCAAACTTGCCTTTAATTATCGTCATGAATATCTCACGCCGTCATGATGTAGGCATAGGTCACTGGGTTACATTCTTCATTTATAAGAGTGCAATTCAGCAACTTACCGCAGAGTACTTTGATCCGCTGGGCTTGAATCTTTCCAACTACAACATAAGCTACGATTTTAATATAAAGTTTCAAAATTTCAAACCAATTCAAAGTTTAAATTCTGTTTCATGCGGAAGATTTTGTATGAATTACGTTTTTTTTCGATTAAGGAAATATTCATTACCGTATATTGTGAATCGTATTTTTAACGCACAAGATATACAAGGAAATGAAGAAAAAGTAAAGTGTATTTTCAAGCTATTTCAACTGAAGTGCACGTTGCCCCAGTCTAAATCATCTCTTGTTTCTTCTTCGGCAGCTGAAATCTTATCATCGTGTAAGTCAAACAAACTAAACTCATATTCATTGAAATTGCTGACCAAATGAAGTGTTAGGCATGGACTCAATTGGTTCCGGTCAAAATTCAAAAAATCTCACTTTTAGGAAAAAGAGAAGTTATAAAACAAAAAACTCTAAAAATAATGTTAATATGAATACACACACAAACCATTTACCAAGTGAGATCATACGGAGACCCATTAAGCAACACGCTTCTGTATGTATGGACTGCTTGGTGTGTTATCTTACAACGATCCTTGGTGTATTTTCAAATGAACAAATAACAACAGACAACCTTATCAAATTATTAGGAGGATTTACAACAGTCCATGACAGTTTATCTACTTGCAGTACTGCTTCCACGGGAACAAATCAAGAACCAAACCTTTTGGATTTAAACACGGAACTTCCTCCCCCAGATCTTCAAAACACTTTTGACGATGTGCTTAGCTCATTATTTCCGAATGTTGCTACAACATCTCAAATGCCGGCTACTTAAAGCCGATAGCCCGGATATTGAAGCTTCAGTTCCGCCGTTGATACCAACAAATCAACATATGAAAAATAAGATGGCAGAATCCATTGAAGGATCTTTTCAAAGCAGCCTGAAACTGAATGATTTATCATCATCGGAAGTATCATCTGATTCTTCTGATACCAAACCCTGCTGGAAAAGATTGGCTGAAAAAATGCGAAAATTCATACATCTGTATTATTCCTTAGACGAATGTGCTGATTGCTTTTGGTCGTATTATCAAGCATTGTCTCAATTAGTACCAAAACAGTTGCCATATAATTTGGAATTTTTAGCAGCAGCTGAAATATTGTACTTAAAGTTGTACAAGGAATTTGAGAACTGTAATATAAACCATCGGCTTGAATTCTGTCATATTCACTATTTAGATTTCTATTCACATGTTGTACAGTTTTTTAACCAAAACAAAATAAAACAAGAATGTACATTTGGAGAGGATTTAGCCGTATTCCACGGTCATCTTTATGCATGTTGGTTAGGATGCAAGGATAACGACAGAGAACCACATTACCAAACAATAGCATACTGGCCAAAATTAAATGCTCCTCTATGCTATGAGAAAAAACGGTACTTATATAAAGCATACCGTACAAGAACTCAACATGGACAACACTAGGCCTGAACAATGCAGTGAGGATGAGGATGTAAATACTGTATCATTTGCTGTAGATATTGATTCGCAAGATGCTCCTGTTAGTCCTAACCAGCAGACTGATGTTAATCACGAGGAGGAATGCAATTGCTCTGTGTATGATCTTCCTTGCATAAAAGAAACTAAGGATTTTATAAAACAAAATATAACGATCCCAGTTTGCTCTTGCTGTATCCATAATTTTATTCGCGAACTAATTGAAATGTCAGATTGTCGAATATTCATGACAGATGAAGCAGTTGACAAGGTTCAGGTATTGTACCTTGAGCTATACGCAATATGGGTTGAATGCGAGAAAAATCATCAAAGCAAAGCAATACGCGAGTCATGGGAAAACGCGCCTGCAAACGTTCGTAAACTTCATAGAATTTGTTACGAACACTTTTTAGTCATCTTTGAGAAACTAAAAACATTATATGGAATATTCTCAATAAGAATGCCAGAACATGCAGAAGATAGAGCAGCAGAATTTTGTGATCTTGCAGTGCACAGCTTTAACATTTGTAATGTATTTCACGATGAATGGGTTCCTTTAAAAAAGTTTCCAAAAAATACATTTAAAGACTTATGCTATGAATGGGGTCCATAGTGAAGGTTGTAAATAAACTCGGGATAAAAATGGGAGGGGATTTCTTCTAATTTGATTCTTTGGTACTAAACCCTCGGCCTTGTGCTGAGACAAACTTTTAGTTGACTTGTACTGTATTCAATATTTAGTACTGCCAATTGAAATAAGTCTCATAATGCATGGGCTATAAAACCACACACTTTGAACTTCATCATCATTATCTTCCAAGTATTTGCACAGCTAACACTATGGATTCGGTATCAAGCAGTTCAGACATCGGAAGATTACCTAGAATTACTGCTACTTTTAAGGTAGGTGAAAAACTCAAAATAATGCGTGTACTTGAATTTGCTGAATCGTATTCAAGCGTTCAAGGTTGCCAGTGTTGTTTTTTAACTTTTTTTGATAAAATGTTCACCATTTATCCTTTGGGTGTAACATTAAACACTAATATGTTGCATGATATTGAAATTTGTTATCAGTCTACTTTTGAAAAATGGAAGGGATGCAGGATGGATCACAAGAGCGTACGATTTTGCAGAATGTTTTACTTCACATTCTTTACATTCATTGCCAACCTAGTTGAAAGTCATAATATGGTGTTGCCAGAGGATTTTTCCGAGACCATATCTGAATTTTATCAATGTATGCTGTCAACTTGGAGAATATGTAAATATATTCATGCATGATGCATCACAAAAATATTATTCTTATATGTATATCCATTTTTTATTGAGAATCTAGTATCCAATTTTTAACAAGTTTTTGTTTGTTGATACGTGATTTTAATTTTTGAATCTTTAATTTCAGCAACTGAATTTTCAAGTCCTTTATCGAAACTTGAGATTCCAAAAATTGCTTCTCGATTCTCATTTCATCTATTATTTGTTGCTGTTGCACACGAAACATTCTCGATGATTTGGCCTTCACAATTTTCTTACGTTCCACCTCAGTGTACGCCGGGTCACTTTCATCCAGCATGTAATAACATAATCGTTTTGGTCTTTGCACTTTTTCTTCGACGGTCTGAATTTGCTCCGAATTTGTTTCCCTCTTGGTTTGGTTTGGTGGGTACCAGTAGTCACTATAGGTAGTGATTTCCAGTTCTTCCATTTCGCACGACGATGTCATCTAAAAGTTAACAATGTAAAAAATAAAAATATTTTAACATGACACTATTTTTTTCGCTAGCAATAAATCAAACCAATGTCCGATAGTAATCACTTACCTTAAAATAATTTATCACTTCAACAGGATGAGCTCGTGATCACTTGTACTTTATTCTTGCCGGGGTCTTACTGTGTAAAATACATTTATTAAAATGACGAATAGCGTTTACATTTCTACAAAGTAAAATTATTGCAATGATATAACAAGAAGAAATATGGTACTAACCGACAATGTGAATTTCGGTATGAATTTAGGCATGTAATGAATGTATATATGAGAACAACAAAAGTTTAGTTACAATATATTCCTTGCTGTATCACATAACGTTAATGAACCAACTGCGTGTAAACAAGTCTTGGATGTGAAGTGAATCCAAGCAATATTCGTATGCATATAATAACATATTTATGATACAGAATTGTATAATCTATACAGGCGGGACGTATGTTACATGTGAAGCCTATTTTAAGTTATGAATTTACTCATACTATGGATGCATATAGTAATAACAATGGTTTAGGTACAAAATATTTCTGTCGTACCATACAACGTAAACGAGCCAACTACAGGTAAACAAGTTATGGACGTGAATCCAAGCAAGATTCGTATGTATACAATAAGATTAATATTATTTGCAATTGCATATTATATGCTGGCGGGAGGTATGTTACATATCCTCAATGTAAATTGCGTCCTTAGTTATAAATTCATTAGTGTTATGTATATATATAGTAGAAATAATGGTTTATGTCAAATATATACATTTGCCATACCATATAAAGTAAATGAGTCAAGTACATGTAAACACGTTTAGTGTATATGTATAGTAGAAATATTGGTGTAAGTAAAATTTATTCACTTGCCGTACTATATAACGTAAATGAGCCAACTACGTGTTAACAGGTTTTGGACATGAAGTGAAGCCAAGCAATATCTGTATGTATATAATAACATTATTATTATTATAAATTGCATTTTATATACTGGCGGGAGGTATGTTACATATCCTCAATGTAAATTGCGTCCTTATTTCTAAATTCATTAGTGTTATGTATATGTATAGTAGAAATAATGGTTTGTGTAAAATATATTCATTTGCCGTACCATATAACGTAAATGAGCCAACTACATGTAAACACGTTTCGAACATAAAGTGAATCTAAGCTATATTCACATATATACAATAACGTTTTTATAATTTAAAATTACATATAATAAACCGGAGGGAGGTATGTTACATATAGTCAATGTGAATTGCGTCCTTATTTTTAAATTCATTAGTGTTATGTATATATATAGTAGAAATAATGGTTTGTGTAAAATATATTCATTTGCCATACCATATAACGTAAATGAGCCACTACATGTAAACAGGTTTTGGACATGAAGTGAATCCAAGCAATATTTGTATGTATATAATAACATTATAATTATTTTCAATAGCATGTTCTATACTGGCGGGAGATATGTTACATATCCCTAATGTGATTTGCGTCCTTGGTTATAAATTTACTAATAGTATGTATGTATATAGTAGTAATTATTGTTTAGATACAAAACATTTCATCAAAGTATTATATACAGCCAGTGAACCAATTGGTTGTGAATAATGTTAGCTATAATGAATGTGAATTAATTAAATGAAGGCTAATATTATATATTTATATAGTTGTAACAAGTATTTGAAACAAAATTTGGATACAAACTTTCGTGCTGTAGGGTACCTATATAGATCCTAAGGGTATCCGTCATGTACTCATATTACTCACTCTTCAGCTGATGCTGTTTTGATCCTGCGTGCTTGCTCCATCCTCTTCTGTGACAATATTTTAAAATGTCATCTTCTGTGTTGGTAAGTGATTATTGTGTTTAAAAAGTGTCAACCTATTTATATTAGTAATTAAAGTGATATTATTTACTCTGTTTTGTATTATTATATAGTGTAGTGGAATTAAAACCTGCTTGGATTGCATCGTGATTTGTTTCTTCATTGAACGACCAAATGGAAAGACTGAATGTGTCATTGACATTGAAGGCAAGACTGTCAACACGGTGGCTCCAGGTGGAGAGGACTTGTGTCGTTCGATGTATCCAGTTCTACCACCAATTGTCCCGGCATCATTTGGATCATCTGCTCATTCAGGTAATATACACTTAATATTAAGTCGTGATAATAATTCATTACATTTATTCATTCCGTTTCAGATTTACACAACGTCCTATGGTACATTGCGTATGCCCTTTATACCATGTTGGGGATTTTGGCTTTTGTTTGCATAAAGCAACTATGGTCAAAATACATGAACAGAGTTCAAATTCGCAATGTCACCCCAAGAAACTGGACACGACGACAAAGTTCCTTAGGTACAGTGGCACCCTTCAACCCAGACGACAGCGTGATCACCAACGAAAATCATGCGTATTTTCATTCAATGGATGACTTTCTCGCATCATTGGATGATAGTACAGATAGTAATGCCACTGAGATGACCATTGTACCTAATGTTCCAATGACACCAGAAAGGATTGACTTTGTTAGACTCGGAGAGGATGGAGCAGTTATTGCACGCGCCAATAACTTCACTAGGGCTTATTTTGGAGATGAAGAGGATCAACGGAGTAGTCCTATACGAGCAGCAGCATCAGGTCAAATTCAGGAAACAGTTATAGATTTAGATATGCATGAACAGTAGTTTATTTTGTTGAATAGTAATAGATAGTTGTTTGTTTTTCGTTAATTTAGGAATACTAATACCACGCAAAAGTCATAGGGATAGGATGAGGCGTCGATTATTCACTTTTGATGCTGATAGAAACGAATATGTTTACGAATGATGTTCAATTTTCTATAATTTTTGTATATTTTTGTGTCCAACCAATAATGGCAGACTGAATTTCAATTGTGTTCAATAAATAAAGACTGACAAGCATGTAAAAATCATTGTTTTATGTGTACATTTATTTATCATCTATTTAAAATCAAATGCACTTTTCATACATACCAAATACCATATGAAATCCAATCACAATGTTCAATATCTCACCCCCATTTAAAATACATGCATCATTTTCGAACCAAAATGCCATAAACACTCAATTCACTATTACTAGTGTATGCAGTCGTTTTGATTGGAGCAGCCGAGGTCACCAATAAGGTGTGCTCAGTTTTAGTATTTTTAGTTTCCTGTAAAACTTATCATTATTACTATTACGGTTTTCCATCAAGGCCAAAATGTCAAGCGAAAAAAAAACTTACGCGTTTTGAAATGTAGACTGACGAGTTTCGAGAATGGATTCTTGATTCTGGGGAGGGGGAATATGAACATCAACTATTTGGCATGTTCGTCGATCTTACCCAGAATCCTGTGGGAGTACGTGGAATGCAGTGCTTTACCGTTACATACAGTTTCTTGGCTCAGGTATCATTTTTTAAAGACTACTTTCTCTATATTTTATGGATTCTCATCAACTAAACTTTATGTAAGATATTGCTTAATCGAATGAGATAATTTTTATTCCCTGCAGATATTTAGTGCAGTTGTGACCTTCACAATAATATTACTTCAGTTTCAGTCGGAGAATGATTGAACGAGAGAAAATGTCACATTCCATAAAAATCACTACACAGAGGAATCAGGAATCTGTCACTGCTTGCTGGTAGAAATGCGTACTTAAGTTTATCAGATCGGTTGCGCTTGTGACTTATTGAATTAATTTCTTTAATTTTCTTTATTTCAATGTATCAGAATTTAATGTAGCATTAATGCCGAGTCATGCACTAAAAACTTTCATCAGCTCGTATTTGAAATTTGAATATATTTGATAATTAATATACGTAGTACATATGTTATATTGACAAAAATGTTCACAACAACAATTTTCCGTTTTCGCGTTTTGTCCTCATACTGTTCTAGACTTTGCAATAGTTCTCATCAGAGTATTAAAGGACGCCACATTCACATAAGAATACTAAGTCATATCGTATATATAATTTTTTTAGTCTTCTACTCTTTGAATGGAAGGGAAGACTACCTCACAGCGAATGTAAATTTATGTTGTACAGCAATATTATTTGATTAAGAATTACAATTATAAATTGCTACAATCCAATGATTTGCGTAGAGAAATATTTATTTTATTTACCACATTTACACCTTGTATTCGTAATGATCTTTCGACCTGAGTGAAATCGAGCTACCATTGCTTTCGCGTCTCATTATCGACCCATGATCAATATCAGAGGACATTGGGCGGAGAAGTATCTCAATCATGATCAAAGTCATGAATAATATGTTACAAAAGTCAACTCCGACAAAGTAAAAATAGAGGCGTAGATAGTGATTCGTTACGGGCTTGGCTGCAAGCAAGTTCCAAAGGTAGAGTAGAATTCCGCAAAAACAGAGAAAATGGCCCAGTGTCCAAAGTTTGGCTGCTCTCCGTTTGTCCTAAAACACGCAAATAGTTTTTTTTGTTTTGACTTGTTTTCGTCCACAGTTGATTGTCAGGGGTTCAAAGTTTTGTCAATTTAATTGGACTTTACCCTTGCCCAAAGAAGCCAAACGGAAAAAATGGTTTGGAGAGCTCCAACAAATATTAAGATTTGGAAGGGTTTATGTTGCATGAATATACTTGTGTTTTCATCCTTAGATAAAGTTGTTGGCAAGTCAGGCGAATATGTTAGAATGGAAGAGATGAGTGTCATAGGCGCACCAAATATCTTAAAGTATATAAGAGTTAAGAAAGCATTAATAACCTTTTTACAAATAAACATTAACAAACTTGACTACAACTTCAAGATTCATTGCAATTATTCATTAAACTCACGGCTGATGAGAGGCTCATAACCTTCATCAAATTAGATTGAGGAATGCAACACGCAGCGGTTGTATTGCGATCCATTCTTACTACTCTGCCCATTTCATATAGGTAAACCTACGAAACATCCGACACAATATGGTTTCCTGTTTTATTTTTGGGGACTCTACTCGGATGACTTAAACTTAACTTCCAATTCGGATGAGACGATACTTCAATTGCGTTGCTAGTATGTACATATATGTATCACTCTCGATTGATACTTGGAAACGTAAATTACTGTCAGTATCGGGTGCCCTTTTGAACTCTCATTCATTCACGTGCAACCTATGAATCAATGATGTTTTGAAAATACTGTGTACATAAATACCAGAATGACGCACGGTATAAAAGGTCATATATTATATATATTAAACCAGAAGAGATTGAGAGTTAGAGTGATATTGGCCACTATGAAAGATTAAAATTTGCACGAATACAAAACAAGGAGAAAGAAGAAAATGTTCCATTGTATTGTGTTACTGTGTATACAGACACATGAATTATGAAACAGAGAAATACAAAGTAGGCAGTGGCTATTGATTTTCTTTGCTTCCTTCACATTGAGCAAGAGAAAGGGTAAAGCGAGTTTCACCGGATCTCGGAACTACTTGACTTGCAGTAGGATATCCGTAATAGCATGTACCATCCAGCAAAGAAAAGAATGTGAACTATGATATGATGATCCGTATTCTGTATGACGCTTTACGGCTTCTGTTTGTTAGCTATGCGGGCATGCAGTGTTACAACATTGCAGTTTTTTGAATGGTTAAAGTTGAATGTACATAGTTGCACTAGTTGAAACTTGAAGGAATAATTTACTAACTAGCTTTGCGTTTATGATAAGATTTTCACAGGAAAAGTAATCAAAACTTTTCAACTGTTTATTCAGAATGTAAAATAATAGATATCGAATACGTAAAATTACATAACATTATATTAGATAAGATCATTACTATCGCTTGCCTCCTTTACGGGATTTTCCACCTTTGGCCTTAGCCCCTTTCCCTTTTCCTCCACCTTTCTTCCCCATGGATTTCAGTTTACGCAAATCTTTCTTCATTCTTGGATCCACAACTCTGATCGGTCCCTTAACGCCAGCAGGTCGTTTCATTCGTTTTGCAGTAGCAAATTTCTTCGCCACAACGTACGTAACTTCTTTCTTCTTATGCGCAGATGCCTTTTTATACAGTGACTTAATTTGATTTGCTTTCTCCGCGTCAGTCATCTCTGAATTTTCAAGAATACCTTCTGCCTTCTTCTTTGCTTTCTCCATTTTTTTCAAAACACGCTTTTTCTTCCTGGCTTTTGCCTCAACGACTTTCTTAATAGGGCGTACATTAATTTCTTTCAGACTGCTTTTATACTCATCCACTAGTTCTTGAGGAACTGGCAATGCCTTTTTCATATGCTTTTTCTCATCTTCTAAGAACCAATCAGGCAATCCACCATCATTAAATGCGTATCGATTCCAACCATCGTCCATTAGATCCCGTTTGTTCTTCCCAGATTGTACCATAACTGTTGCAAGGGCGAGACCATCAGGGTCTAATTTTGACCTTTTCTTCTTTGGCACGGCATCTGGTACGACTTCCATCTCATCATCTTCACTATCGGCATCATCAACTTGTGGCTTTCTTTTCTTTGATTGAACAGCCTTAGTAGACTCTGCTGACTCTGTAGTTGCATTTGGAGGGTTTAAACCATGAACTTTGGCTCCCTTCTTAAGGTATGATGCGGCTAACTGTTGGATTTCAAAGTCCTCATCAGACTCTTCATCAACATTTTTGAAGATGTCTTTGTCGAACCACATGGCTACTTTCTTTAGTCTTTTTTGTGTTTTATTAGCTGGATCTAGATCAGTGAGAAGATGATTGTCCATAACAGGGGCAATTTTATCCATGTCAATGTCAGCTTCCTCAATCGACAGCTCTTCATCGTCTGAGCCAAAGTCCAGCCCCTTTCTTAGGTCTGGTTCTTCTTCTTCGTCACTAGATTCTTCTTTGGCATTCTGGTCTTGTTCAGTAGCGTCTCTATAAAACTTCCCACTGCTGTCGAGCACTTGACCCTCCTTATTATATCGAACTCGACTACTTTGGTAGCGTTGGTATATAGCGTCGAGGTCATCCTCGTCATCACGATTGTCCTCATCGACTTCCGGTAACGCAGGTTTTACAATAAGTTTGTCAACGTCGTCTATACTCTGAATGGACTTTAAGGTAAACAGAGAGTCTCCAGAAGTATCTGTTGGCCCAACATCACCAGGAATTATCATGTCAAGACTTGTTTTCTCCGCAACTTTCTTCTTTTCCTTTAACAACTTTTTCTTTTTCCTCTTTTCTTCCTTAAGCAGTTGCTCTTTGACAGCTGTGATTGCATCGTGCAATTTAGTTTCAGTGTCGCTTTCATCATCTAATTCCTGCACATTTGATTCTTCTCCTGCATTCTCTTCGTTCTTAAGGTCGGCTTTAATCTTTAAATACTGCTCTATTTTGTCCCTATGCAATCATAATAATCATAATAGGTTATTAATTCATACCTGCATAAATATTAATTAAATAAATCAAAATTAAGATTCAATTCAAAGTACAAACCTTAAAATTTTTCTCCATTGAATAAGGTCCTTGATTTCCTTCTTCCCTATAACTTTCACATCTTTACAGTAATCTTTGATATCATCAGTCGTTGCAGGATTGCTTGCTATCCATTCTTCATCAAGATCAATCTAAACAAAAAAGCTCAATTATGGAGTTTATTCTACTGAAAGTTTCTCCACACATAATAATCGTTACAAAAATTACCGATGAAGTGTTTCCTAATAGCTCAATGTAATCTGAGCTCTTCACAAACTCACTGGCAAGAACAGGACGGTATATCATTGTTTCTCCAGTGGGATAACCTTCCGCTTTCTTTTTCTTTCTGTAAATAGTGAAGGTATGTTAACACTTGTTAAAGGCAACTGAACACAGAAAAGATTGTGAAATAAAAAGTTGATTCTACAAAACAATAAACAATTTCTTACCCAACTTCTTTAAGAAGCTGTTGAAGTTGTTTCTTCCCTTCTGGGAGATCAATATCTTCGAAAACATGTTTCGGGTCTAGAAATCTTTGATCAATAGTGCCAGGAGCCAAATATCCTTTACACACGACAAATATTTCTGCAGATTCTGTTCTGGAAGCTGCTGGTTTTGTTGCAAAAACATTTCGGAAAAACTGTTTCAGCACCCAAATCAAGGAGTTATAGTCTTTTGAACGGAAAACTTTCGTAACAAAATATCCTCCAGGTCGAAGTAACTCCGTTGCCAACTTGAAGGCACTCAAAGTAAGTACATTTTGTTGGTACGCATCATGTATCCAATTCTGACCAACGTTTGGGGCTCCATCATTAAGAACAACGTCAGCCTTCCAAGTCTTCAACTCCTTCTTTAACAACTGCAGACATTTCGGTTTAGTAATATCTTCTGCAATGCTGATACAGCCAGAAATGGGTTTGATGGGATACAAATCAACACCTACAAAACAATAAGCAATTCACATTATAATGTCATCGTCTCTTTTCACATTCAACATTCCTTTAATTCTTCAATATTTCGCCATTTACCTACAACCAAACTCGACACCGGCATATGCTCAACCGCAACTTGCATCCATCCTCCAGGGGCCGCGCAAAGGTCGACCACAACCCTTGACTTTTGAAGAAACTCAAATTTCCTATTCAACTGGATTAATTTAAACGCAGCTCTGGATCGGTAGCCAGTTTCCTTTGCCAAATGATAAAACTTGTCTTTACGCTGTTTCCCAACTTTGACCTTCCTCCCCATCTTGACTCCTTAACACTAAAAGTTTCCACAATAGTTGACAGTCAAGAGACACTTAATTGTATGCAAATCTAGTCTTGTCTTAAACAAAAAAACACCATCACCACCAATTAACTAAAATGTTTTTCAATTGCGGATTGCTTGTCACTTCATTCTTGTAAAACGCACGTTGATGTTGATGCACATGGTTCTATATAGCAAGCAACACACACTGTGGGTTTGTAATGTGTACTAAAGTGTACCTTTGCCTCAAAAGCATAAACTGTCTATCGTGCACAGCGCGAATGCGTTGTATTGCATATTGCATCACATCACATCACATGCTTTCTCATGCGCCCATAATGTCCATAATATTATTCTCATGTGTTCAGAAGGAAACAGAATTTTTATGCATAAAAATCTCAAGATATTTGTTTTTGTTGATATTACAGACATAGTAAGTTGAAATTATTGTGTATCGGATGATCCAAAAATTTGTTTATTTTGACGATTTGAGAATTGGCAAAAGGGGTTAAAGGTCAACTTTCAACTTTTGGGATGGACATGGACCCTCTCGGGTTTATATAAAATGGGTGGATGTTATGGAACTGGGATTTACTACTGAACATGTTCTCTTGTTGTACACATTGTGGGAAACCATTTCCGTGATTTAATATTTAGTATAGATTAGCTAAAATGGTGTGTTTACCAAGACCACTGGTGGTCTACAAGAGCCTGAATCAGGTTTGGAATGCACTGGCTTTTAATAAGGTAAAGTATTAAATTAAAAACGAATGTTTGTTATAAATACAATGAAAACAGTGTTGTAATATTTTGGGGCAATGTGATAAAATTAAGAGAATTTATTGAAGTGAACTTGTGTTTACCAGGATATCCCGGAAGTTCGAGGCATCATTAACCTTTGTCTTGACTTAGGAATTTTTCATAAGAGGGCTAACAACTTTGAACCAAATACTGATCTTTTGATTTCGTCAGTTAAAGAAAGGGACAATTATGTTCCGTTTCCATTTATTGTTGTCGAAGGATTGGACGGAACTGGTATACATTTATACCTACTTAAGATATGTCTTGGTTATGATTAGTTATAAAATGTACTAATTTGTTACTCGTATGGTACTTAATACAGGGAAAACTACATTGACAAGATTTTTGTCCAACACACTCCATTTAAGGTTAATGGGCACCCCTCCAAAGAATTATGAAGTATTCATAAGAGCTAGGAACTTTTTTGATGGGCAACCTGAGTCAATACGAAGGGCTTACTATTCGTTAGGGAACTATCTTGCTGTTTACGACTTCATTACATCAAAACAGCCTGCAGTGATGGACAGGTAAAAATATTTGCTCATAAGAAAAGCGAAAAATATGGATTTTGGGGAAAAAGTCATAATATAATGGTAATGTCTCGTACATTAGGTTTTGGCACAGTACCTCAGCTTATGCTGTGGCCCACCAAATGAGATCTGATCCAGAATCATTTGAAAAGTCAGATTTAATATGGCCAACAGACCTTCTTCAACCAGATCTAGTCGTTTTTTTACAAGTCAGTGAAAA
>JAANSM010000555.1:0-26585 GCA_036850725.1 Orchesella villosa | reverse complement strand
GGGAATATTAGGCCTTCTTTAGAATTTCCCAACTTTTTTAAAGGAAAGGGAAGTAGGGTATCTCACAACCATTTTTAGAAAATTCTCATGAATTTGTTTGGACTCAATTCTCAAAACGATTTTGTTGTTTAGAAGTTGGTACCTGGTACCATAATACTATTGTATGACATAATAACACCAAAACAATAGAATACTTACATGATAAATTTTGAGATAAAAGCAGTTTCGGGAAGAACGACGCTAAAGGTAACTTCTTGAGCTTTGGTTGGGTCTTTGTTGGCAACCCTTGAGGTAACATAAGTGCGACTGTAGCGGTATTTGATGTCTGATTCAATGCGGAATGAGTAGATTTCTGGCAAGATGGGCTAAAAATATGATAAAATAGAATATTTTATGAAAATTCGTGAATTTCTAAAACTGAAAAAATCTACTGCTTGAAAATCAATATGAACATCATATAAAATGATCATGACTGTGTTTAATGTGACAAACCTTGGAACTCTCCGCTGGTTGATCTGCCATAAGACGGTTCTTGACAGGGACATTAGTTGCGATTTCGATCTCAACATCTTTGCTTAAAATACTGGAAGACGTTGGGTCAACTTCCCACGACTCCCCAGTAGAATCATGTAGGATAACGCTGTCCACCGTTGTAGCCTCATCTCTTAGCTCACTCTCCGTCGCACCAGTTGTTGGTTTAGCTTCGGTCTCATCCTGGAATTGAGGATCGGGTGTGGTGATAATCAACACTTGTTCAGTCACAGGTTCTCTTTTAATACTGAGGGCGTTCGCGGAGACAAAGCTCATTGCGAGAGCAATTGTCACGAGGTACCACTCATTGCGGTGACCCAGTTTCATATTTAATAAATTAAAGTTTGTCAACTAATATCAAATTCCTAGTCAACTTTAAATTGAATTCACTTAATAAAAACGATTTGGGGCGAAAAAAAAAATCCTTCAGCTCGTCACTTCGATTGAATACGTGTATAGCCTGCCCGGCTTCTGCAAATGAAATGCGGTGAAGACTGCTTCACCTTTATATGAAAATGCTTGAGGTCTCTTCTTTTTACGTGCGATGCGATGTAACCAACTTGTTCGTCCTCTCCATTGCTGTGTAATATCGTAGTCATCGTCAACAAAACAGCGATAGCAATATAGTATGTGTACAACTATGAAAGGATGAAACAGGGTGGTTTTATGTGTGCTTTGCTTAGTTCCAAAAGGGCGAGAAAAGGATATTTCTTAGATTTTCCACCGTGTTATGTTATGTTATGCGTATCATAATAACTTTTTTGCCTTGTTATGTTATGATGCTTGGTGAATGTGAGTAGTTTGATGGTAGTACAAAGCAAGTCGTATATATATTTTTTTGCTCCATTCAGAAACGGCAAACGATGTGGCAGGCCAAAACAAGAGATCTTGTTGTGTATAAACTTCTTCACGTCATCATCATACTCATCGTCATATTCCAAGCTATATAGTCTCATTCAGAAACGGCAAACGATGTGGCAGGCCAAAACAAGAGATCTTGTTGTGTATAAACTTCTTCACGTCATCATCATACTCATCGTCATATTCCAAGTTATATAGTCAATGTGAAGCGTGTGCTGCAAAGAAATTTTTTCTTGCATTTATCTCCTTGGGGCATTTTCCTACTCTTTTTACGTACAGCAATTCCTTGGAAAGAGTAATTAAGTTATCCTTACGATGTAGCGCTGAAAGATTGTAAGGAAAATGTTTGTAAAGCGCATCTTGTTCATATTCTGGTTGCATAAAATAGCAATTAAGAAATGAGACAGACTCAGATACGGATATCGGCTTATGATAATAAATATTTTTTNAATGAGACAGACTCAGATACGGATATCGGCTTATGATAATAAATATTTTTTTGCTCATCTTCATGTAAATATAATGTGGTAAAATGTGGCCTGAACCATGACTAATATAGTAAACGATGCAACATGCAACTGGTAAAGAAAGTAGCTTTGCTTTAAGTATCATTGCTGTTGATTTAAGATTGTAATGACCTGCTTGTTGAACCAATCCTTGTTTGGCATTCCAGATATGTTACACATTTCACTACAAATTCTGCGAATTTACTTTGCTTGATCGATCGAAGTTTGAAGTTGCTCTTATGACGTTCATTATTTGCTCGTGATCATGATTGGTTTGACCATCTGCATCATATGAAGTTCAGAGATTTTTAAAGATGGGGTTACCGTTGTTCTTAGACTTGTTGTTTCAAAATAAATTGCTCACGCTTCCGGCTGGCAATGACATGGATGCAATTACTTATTTATGTATATTGGCGAATTGCAAAAATAGCTATAAACGCAGTAGGCAACGAGGCATTACCAGTGAAATGTTTGTGAGACAGGAAATTTTCACAAACTTCATGGAGATGGGATGACCAATGACACAGCGATACAAACTCATGTGGATTTTACATAGACATACACAGTGCCTTCGTAGAACATGCTGGATGTGCATGTGCTAGAAACTGGAGTTCTGTAGATGCATAACATTACTAAAATCAAGATGACCTCCCGGTTAGATTAATCTCTATTTACTTTCATTGGCTAATATTAGAATCATTTGTCAGTCGCTTTGAAACTTGAAAGCAGCATATATGGAATGGAGCAGAGCCATGAGCACAAATCAGTGAGAATAAGCAAGCGCATTTTGAGGACGGACGAGCAGAACAGACAATGATCATGATCATGATCACACAACAAGTGAATTTTGGACCAAGTTGTAGGAAAACATGATGTTGCGTTGATGTAGCATGTAGCTTTTCTGAATTCAAGTACGTCGCTTCTCTGGACGGATAACCTTTACTATCAGCTTACAAACCTTGGGTTAACATTGGCATTCGTGAATGCTTCTCTTCTCGTCTTTTTGATCTCCTTAAAAAATACAGTGCCCTTCTAGATTCTGTTCATCATTTGAAAGTAAGCGTAAAAATTCAATTCAATAATACCATGCACAAATCCGGGTATCTTTTTTGATACTTTGCAATTATCGAATCCAATATTGAATATCGACCTTCGATACTTATCTTCTGAGAAAAATGACTCGCCTGCTTTTCCAAGAAAATGTTGCTACACATCAGCAGAATAACTGATTCAACTGGATTTATAATGTGAGGTGCATATTATTATCCTTCATACACGAATGAATGTTAAGTTTGTTATTTGCATATCATATAAAAGCATGAATGGATCATTTGATTTTTCATTAGCAAAGCAAAAAAAGGAATAAAAAGAACCTTGAGTTTATTTTCAGTATGAGACTAGTGCAATACTTAGCACAAAAAATTCTACCAGAGGTCTATGTTATCTATTGTGCGAAATGGATTGTAGATAGCTTTTACTGGCTAAGATGACAATAACAAGACTCACGAATGTACACAACATACGTTATTCTTTTCATTGTGTGTCTTCATCAGACATTTTAAGCAGAAGTAAACATGTCTCATTATTTATGTATGACATAAATATATGTATATATTAAATTATATCTCGTGAGCTTCTATCTTGGTAGGCATTATTAGGATGCACCCACAAAGTTAACGATTTGTCATGTGAATTTAATTTTTTGTTTGGATGAAATTCGCCGTCAGAGCTGCAGAAAAGGGAGCACGTACCATGTACAATTTCGTGTGGAATGGACCTACCTCTTTGGTGGAATGTTTTTATAAGAAAGCTGGATGTTTTGTCGTTGTTGCTTGATGCATATTATGCGCATGCCAAGGTACCTCGTTCTGGTATATGGTATATCGTATATATCGTAAGATGTGCAACAATACCCACATACCAGCAGCTCATCTTGGTATCTTAATTAGTAGTTTCAATTGTTCTGCTTAGTTAAATCACTATTAAGGAAAAGGAGGCGGGTCAAGCCTTTCTTTTTCACACTTTATCTCTTGCATTTATTGCTTTTAGGTATGAGGCATATTGCATAATGTGACAGTTTTACAAATATCTTGGCATCTGAGCCAGGAACTAGGGTTGTCCGTTCACAAATGCTCATCTAGAAAACCTGTCATGACTGACGGATCGTACGTATACCATGTCGGATGGAGTAGTCCATTTTGTCGCGATTTAACATGCGCATATTTAAATATAATGGGCTATTGATATATGTACGCTTGGCACCGAAATAAAAAATAGACTGTTCGACTATTTCGTCACTAACTCATCAATTTAAAATGGCTGTAAGCAATATATGTGTTTCCTCTACATACGTACAATCATATTCAAGAAGAATATATGTGAAATTTGCAAATAGAAACAAATGGCAACTGTTATACGTGATATAATATAGATAAATAGCATTATGTAATGTGATCAGGAAAACTGTTTTCGTGTCCTACTTCTTCGCCTTGCGTGCCTCTGACAAATAAAAAGCGATCAAGTTTTGCATGTTTGTTTGGGCAAAAGATCAAGTTGGTTCAAGATCACACATTGCAAACTTTGCTGGTGAATGAACAGTAAATTTTCAGTTCGTGGCTTGTCTTTTTGGCCTGTTGCTCGAATGTGAACTGGGCTCTTAGTTTTTTGAACTTTCAACTCGTTCACTGCAGGTCCATCGAACTACTCAAAGTACAAGTTTGGACATAAATTTCTCACCTTCAGGTATTTTACCTGGGATGCACCTTATCTGCAAACCAAAAGGAAAACCGGCAGACAACTTAGCAAACACTGAACTGAAAAAGATGCAAAGAAAAAAGGTGCAATGCAAGTTGATTCTTCTTCTCTCGGATAACGAAAGTCCATTCATCCGTACTCCGCTCAATGGGCCCGCATCAGAGACAGAGAAGTGGAATCATCATGAAGAAATCTATCTTCCTGAGAAGACAAGACAAATGCCGGCATTTTGACATTGGCTTTTTCAATACTGCCTCAACAAATGTAGATAATATTCAAAGCATATGGCTGATGAAATGAAAAGTTGTGAACCAGGAACTTGAATCAAGATATCAGGAGACGAGATCTCATGGTAATAGTTGCCATTTGGTTGATGNGTGGCATACCCGTACGATCACGTATGTAAAACATGCCGTTTCATACAAATCCGATGTATAATTATTATACTTGTTCGTTGTTAGTCAACTGTTTGGGTCTTGCTTCTTCCAATAAATTCGGGAGGAGTTCACTTCACTTTCACAGTGGAATCATAAAGGCCGGCCGGTTAGAAGAATGTTTTCTCTTTGCAAGTAAACAAATTACGTCTCGTGTAATAAACTTGTAGATGCAATGTAAGTACATGAGGAAGTAGCTACAAGATGTTCTTTCCTTACCCGTGACACAACTTCGATATGGATTATTCCGTTCATATAAATGCATACTTCTAAAAAACATCATTTGCAGAGTTCTGTAATTACTATTTGCTCAAGATGATAACATTGCTAACGTAAATACATTCTTCTATGCTTACATTTCGAGCACACTTAATATATAACAGGTTGGTGCAAAGTTAAAAATGTCTGGTTGGAATTATCTGCGTATTGTGTACATTCATGAGTCATGTTAATATTGACGGGTTAGCTAGTAAAAGCAGTTAGTAATTCATTTTGCACATAAATAGCATGGTATAATATGTTCAGGTAGATTTATATTTTCAATTGTGCTCACACGTCATTTGTACAAAAACATAGGTAATTACGGCTAATTTATTACTTATTTTGTTTTTCGATATGAAAAATCAAATTTTATGATTTCATATAGCACGTAAACCAATTTGATTTAATTCGTTGATGTAAATAACATGTACTATACAAAATTCGGGTGCCTCACTTTGTTAAACCAGTAAAAGTTATGCTGATGTGTAATAATATTTACTTGGAAAAGCTGAGAGTAATTTTTCTCAGAAAACGAAAAATCGAAGGAAATATTGAGTTTGATAGAGGTTGTAATGCAAACCATGTTAAAAACGAACAGGATTTGAGTAATAAATAATACTATGCACAATTTCGCTACATATTTCAAATGAGTATTCGTACCTTTTGAAGGTTTCATTGCTTTTAATTGCCTTTTTTAAAAGACACGCATCTATTATATTGCATATGAAACGTTTTTAATCAGGAAAAATGTATGAATGACAGGTCACAGGTTATTTTTAGGTTTAAAAATATGTATTTGCCTGAAGTATACCGAAGTATAAAAGTCTTACTCTTCTTAAATACTCGATAACTTTAGGATTAGCCGTAATTCTATTACTGATAAAGAAAATGCGAAACTTATGAAAAAGAACGCCTCCTTATAAGTCTTTCCTGGAATTCATGTCGTATTCGGAAGTCTATTTATCATATCTGAAACATCAAAAGATGACTAAAGCATTTTGTGAATAACTTCAGCAATTACTCGCTACGCAGTATAATTTAAATTAAATTCATAATCTGACGATTCATCGTAATAAACAAAACCTGTTTCCACCAATCTATGGTTATGTATTTTAGATATTTAAATCAGCAATTTATCACAACTTTTCGGACTGGACAAACCAAAGAGTATAAATATATGATATACGAATAAATCTCTTGTATTAGAATAGGCATAATTGTTTGTCATATGATATTCAAATGCAACAATACTTTATTAGATGAAATAACTGAAAATAACTCCATAATAATTTATCATCTTAAAACTTTAAAACTTTATTACAAAAACATATTCCCCTTTCACATACGCAACTTAGTCGAAAAATGAAAGAAAAAAAAGGCAAACATTATTCCTCTTTAAAATTTTAACCATTACATAAACAACGCTCAAAAACCATTCAAACTTGTTAAAAGCATTGACATCATATAAAAGAACAAAAACTGTAGAAAAGAAGTGTAAAAAAAAGTCAATAGTAAATTTAAGCAGTGAATGTCTTGCTTTGTATAAGAAGAAGTAAGTAATAATATAACTTAGAAGTAAATTAAGCATAACAAACACATTTCCATTGTATTTAATTTTTTCTATGTATTTTAGATTATTTTATATAGTATAATAACAAACAACAGCAGAGTCAATCATTATTTTTTTCCTTTCAAGTCCACCAAATTTGTATTGGTAGCTTCCATATTATTCCTTCTTCTTCTCTCTCAAAAATCTAAAATAAAACCGCAGCATTTACAACTGTCATCATTTCTTTTTTTGATTCATCCGGATACACGCCCGCGGACATAATTATTATCATTAAGTTTATAATATTCTCTCTAGTGCAGCAGCAGCATAGCTTCTTTATACACAGTTTTTACTTACTTACACATTAATTACAAACACAATATTTAAATTGTAGCTTTTTTTATTAAACATAGCTTAATGTAGTGTACTTACGAAAAAATCTAGTGCTAGTTTAATCTATTTTTATTTCTCTGTTCCTACTTATCTTCGTTCCGTTTTAATTAATATTAACCTTAATTACCAGGCTATACAGTTTTACATCTTCATAATTATATGAACATCATGATCACCACCATCATCTCATTTACAATGTCAACATATAATATATGAATATGAATACCTGGGCTATTGCATTATAAAATCTGGTTTATCATCAGCATCATCAAATCTATTAACAAGAATATCATATTGTAAAATCCGGACGTAAGTACATACACAAGGCGCGTGCTTTACATTGTATTCATTCATTATATATTAAAAACAGCTACGTGTCTATATACTTCTGTGAAGAAAAAAAGTTTCTTAAAATTCTTCTTTTTCCAATGTACATTTTCATACGTCTAGAGAGATACGGTCTATCATACTTCGTAAAATTAGTAATGATGTACATGTAATTGCAGTTGTTTCAACATAATATTGTTAAACTATAAAAATTATGTAACATATATCCAAAAAAAAATTGTGTAGATAGAAATTTTCACGTTCAATAACTCCATCTCTTTCAACGATCGTTAGTTCCCACTTTCAGCTCTTTTTTTTCAAGATCTCCATTGCAGAAGTAAGTATATTTACATGATTGATGCGAACAAAAAATTGTCATATAATATATATTAAAAGATGTCAATTGTGTGTTGAAACGAAACGAATGTTTCCGTTAGAAAAAATGTGTAACTGTCAGATTACCTACATTACGTACAAGTTACGATGTAAGCAGAAGTTATATACCTATTTTTTGTTGCAAAACACGTATTTTCGGAGCAAAAATTGATGGAAATTATATTTTTTTTTTTACTCCCAGTCACCCACATATGCAACCCTAGATGGTTGTGGAGCAAATGTGTTTGGATTTCTCATAGGCAAAGGCAAACGGCCATAAATTGGGGCGTATATTGACTCACTCAAATCCGACTCTACAAATAGAAAAAATTACACAAAAAATACAAAAAAGTGTTGAAAAGTCCTTCCTCTGATTCTATATGTTCATAATGCAAACTATATCATTTTTGTTTCCAAATTTAACAAAAATTTCTGTATCAATATACAGCTGAAAAAAGCGTGTATACAAAAACATATGTGTAAAGTGCTTGTAATAAGTACGTACGTGTACATGTGCGTGAGCATGCAATTTTGTACTAAAACCGCAAAAAATATAGCAAAAAAAAACTTAAAATCGTAACATGCACCATCATGCACTATACATAATTTTTTGTCATGCAGTAATAATAGTAGTTGATAGTGAAGAAATATAATGCAAACACCAAAAGTAGGCGATCTGGTTTCGATACAATTGATCAAATCAAAATGCAAATATTTGAAAATTACACACATTCACAAATACGACACAGATTTTTTTTATGTACATATATACTGCACACATGGTAAGATGCATAATATAACTTGATACAATAAGCAAAAAACAAAATTTCTTTAAGATGAATGAGTTTGTAGTTTGTGGATTAAAAAGGATTACTTGAGCTCAGAAAAGACTAAAAAGCTGAGCACGTATTACGTTACAAGCTCGCAAAAAAATGAGTCAACTCTTACGAAGAATTTTCTGAGAGAAAAAAACTAGGCATTGGGATATTTGTGTTCTACTAACTCATAAAACTATAAAAAAAGAGAGCTAATGTTCCTACAATGACTTGCGATTAAGTAGCAAGCATATTGCGGATAATTTGTTTGCTACAGGGAATTTACAGCCCATTCCCAAGGCAGGAATGGTCAGAATTCGAAAATAGAAACTAGAGTAGTAAAGTAAAACTAAATGTTTTTGCTTACATGTATCAAAAATGTAAATGCTTGGGAAATGAACAAAATCACTTTTACTGTACAGGATGAAGTTTGAGCTTTACACAGATGTATTAATAGGAATTATTTAGTGAAAGAAAATGCTTGTTAGGATAATGTGTTAGGAAAGGAAAGCTTGTACAAACTAAGGAGATGATAAATAGTGACAAAGTTCTCTAGGTTAGTTTTATTTGTTACAGAAGAGAGCGATTAGTGTTATACTTTAAATACGCATTATTGGGTTACTTTTTAGAGCGTTTGAACTGGCAGCTGGCTAAATAAATATCAAAATACCACCCACAAAAAAACCCCAAAAATATTTGTTAGTTTGGGCGTAAAAGGGTTAAAAACAAAACTGTCGTACGAAAAGAATACCAGAAAGGGACTCACTTTTTAAAAAAAAACTTTCGTCGGTGACAATTGGAAAGTTGATAATTAGTGTTAACTTGCTTCTGCATTAGAGGTCCAGATTAAAAAGTGGAGATGGGAAACGAGTGAAAGACTTTACAAAAGATCACCTGCATGATATTTATCCTCTAAATGTATTCTATCATCTTGATTCTTCTACACTCCGTCGTCATTAAGTATTATACAGGTAAATTACATGGCTCATTAATATAAAATGGCAACAAAATATTCCTTTCTCTGCTCAGTTTAAAAATTTGAAAATATTCAATTTTCAATTCAGTCCGATCATTATCGTATTCTATCTAAGCCTCTCAGAAACAAAACAAAAGTTTGTATTTGTTATCCAATTATAAATCTAAGTGTTCCGATAAAATTAAGCAGAGTTTCTATACCTAAATATTTAGTGTAACGAGATATCTATAATAAACTAACAAAATCATCCTAAAACTCCCTACAACTTATTCCCCTTTGAAACAACTGAAGACAACGTTTCGAAATTCAGACTTGCATAATATTATTCTTTATCATCCAGTGAGCACGCTGCGTTGCATTAATATATACTGTATCCTTCGCTGTGCACTACTAAATTGATTTGTTTTTGCTTTTACTATATGGGTCGGGATATACTTGATTTGTCAAATAATTTCAGGGGTTTCGCTCAGGACTGCCAGTAATTTTCCCATTCACTCTCCTCAGTTTCTTCACAGGAGGAAAACATAAGGAAAATAATTAAAAAGGAATTAGCTTCAAGTATGACTTATTTTATTACTATAGTTTGTATCATAAGATAACCATAGCTAATACAGTCACCAGTATTCGAAATATCTTTATTGCTTCGTATATTTTAAGAGTTTATAGGAATACATAAGGGCGGGTAATGCCTCATTCTTCCTTCCTAATATATAGTCCTAACTAGTTGTGTCCAGTATTTCAGTTAAGCTCTGCACTGTTTATAAATAGTAGTCAAATTAAAAATACCTCCTTTGCTTTAAAACCGTCAGTTAAGTTAGAAAATGTAAGTTATCTAATTAGGAAGTACAAAAACTTTAATGTACAATTCATTTCATTCATTATACCTAAACCAAGGCTTTTTAGTATGTAGTACACGCTTCGCATTTGTTAAACATGAACAATATATTATCATTAAAGAGCAACAATTTACGATGACTTAACGAAGGTAAATTCTCATCGTTTGCAATTGCAAGTCCAAAACGTTAGGCATAAAAGTTCCGGAAATTAAAAAAAAACCTTCTCTCGTAAAGATTTCATACGTCAACATAAACAGAAAAAGTGACTTTTGCTATAAATGTCTGTGCCATGAGAAAACGCATAAATTCTTTGAAATAATATATCTTGCAAATCGGAAATCACAAGTGATAAACGGAAATCATAAGCGAGTCAACTGGCACAATATGCGTGTACATTCAACATTGCAATGCCCTTTAGTTTAGACCACCTGCTCTGTTGAGGCTAATGATGTCTGAAACTAATAAAATGCGGTAGTACTTTATTCTTCTAAGTCTGGCCTTCTCGTAAAGATTTCATACGTCAACATAAACAGAAAAAGTGACTTTTGCTATAAATGTCTGTGCCATGAGAAAACGCATAAATTCTTTGAAATAATATATATTGCAAATCGGAAATCACAAGTGATAAACGGAAATCATAAGCGAGTCAACTGACACAATATGCGTGTACATTCAACATTCAACATTGCAATGCCCTTTAGTTTAGACCACCTGCTCTGTTGAGGCTAATGATGTCTGAAACTAATAAAATGCGGTAGTACTTTATTCTTCTAAGTCTGGCCAAACTACCTAAAACTCTATCTAATTATGTATCTATCCACACTATCAAAGTACTTTAAAACGAGCCTACCGACAAATACTGAGGCATTTTTCTATCACGTCAAATTAGTAATAAAAGGAATAGGTAATGTACGAACAATAGAGATATACTATTGGCACGTAAAAATAAAAATAAATAGATCTATATATGAATTTTTGTACAGAGAAATATGGTGGGATGGGACAATAAGAAACCATAAAATATTTACAACAGAATTATGGTTGATAAGTGTAAGTATATCGTAAGAAGTCGTGTCCACCGTTAGTAAAATAGTCGAACGTAAGAGTATAGAAAGAATTTTTTTTAAACTTGTAATAGTTGTAATAGGAAAGTTTAACTACTAGAATTTCAACAATCCAAAGTAAATGTACGTGAACGGAAACTCCCATAAGAAACTACATTTAAAAATCTACGAAATGTACAATTTCAATATCTCTAGTCTAGTCTACCGTACCGACCAACAACCCAATTTAACTATCGTGAAGAACTACGAATGAATAACTATCAACGATTTGTACATTTCAAATTATTCTTTGCTTCTACTATATTGACTTACATCTGATTATTTAACGTTTTCACATGATTTTTGTTCGAATATGTTGTTGATGTAAAAAGTATTATATTTTTAGGTAGGTAGTTTTTACGTACATTTTTGTTTTTGTTTTCTACGTGCAGTATTTTTGAACAAACACTCCGATTCCACACAAAAGTCATGCATTTTCGATCAAAAATTGTCAGCAATTGGCTCTACAAACAGTAACAAAAATTGTGAGCCTGGATTGGATACAGTGCATTATATTATCTGTTGTAAAATTACATATTTTATATATAATATTACGGTGCTCCCACAATCTTATATATTGTCCCGAGGAATGAAAAATGCTTTCATTCATGCAAAAAATCAAACTTATATAGCTTTTTTATTTTATATTATTGATATTGATACTCCCTCCAGAGAAACTTTTCAAGATATGCTGGAGCATTTTTTGTTTCAAATTAGCCTTCTTTTGTTTTATCTGAATGGTTGCTTACTCAACTTACCACTCTCAAAAGTGTGATTCCAAGAGTATTTGTCAGGTGCACCATTAGGTTTCCTAATGGAGTGTGGGTCGGCGTAGGGATTGGAGTGAATTGATGCTAAAACAAGAAGATATACTCATTCTCTACTAATTTTCTGTGTTAGGTGTTAAATGATTTTATGACAGAAAAGTTATATTGCATACATTTCATACCCATTCCAGAATCAACAGATTTCGCATGCCACATCATAGGATGGCCTGGAACTGGAGGACCGTATCTTTGTCCTGGGTGCACAGGCATATGATGTCCATTTGGCAAGATGACATGGCCGTTAGGAATTCCATGCCCGTTACGAGCTGCAAGTTCTCTCTCCCTCTTTTCTACAGCTTCACCCTTGTTTCTCTGTGGCAATGCTCTTTGAACGAATGCTGGGATTCTTGCTCTCAAACCGCAATAGTAGGGATCATCTAAAAAAAACGAAGGAAGAAAACATTATATAAATCATTCACGGTCTGAATACCATCCAGTCCAGCATCACTTTCGAATATGTTACTCCCAAAAAAACATACCATATTTACGATCCTTTGATTGGCTTTTGATTTGCTCTTTCGTATTGCGTGATGAGTTAAAGAATGGCTTTATTCTTGGCTCTTGATCTTCCATAATAGAATCATCATAATCGGGCTAAAAACAAAATTAGCAACGAAATAATACATGTTAGAAAAATAACAAATTGGTTTCACGGAAGATTCCTCATCTCATCAAGTTTCGATTTTAAAGTACAGTTATCATCTCCTGTCATTTTCCTTTCAATATGAACTTGAGAACAAAAAAGTGTATACATGATGAATTGCCAACTATTTACTTTTTCATAAGATATTTTCAACTGTCTACTCAACATCCTCTGTTGTGTAGGCAGGTTATTTATTACATAAAAAAGGGGACCACATTGTGCTGTCCTTCACAATGAAACTGAGATGAAGTGAGGATGGCTAGGCTATACGGTTCATCATCAATATCGAAAAGACAACAACTAAAATGATGATATGATGACGATGTAGCTCAAGTGCGTAGTATATGACATTCAACTTGGAGTGAGTGAGCGGAGTAACAGTAACAACAAGTACAATAATAACAGTTTCAAACAGTACTTCAAATAGACTATACACACACTCCTTCTATTATTGTTTTCATTACCATTTTGCCTTTCCTCAGCTAAATGCATGAGTTTTATTGTGGGGATGAAATACAGTGAATAAACATGACTCAATATTACTTAATAACATGGACATAGACCACTTTGCTCAACAATCCCGTCCACACAGAGTAAAAATACAACAAAATCCATTGTTGTCTCATCTGAGTGACTGATGAAGCCTGCAGATGAATACTACTCATTTGAGCCGTCATCAAAACATATATCTGATCAAATTGACCATTTCAAAAGTTTTTTTTTGCGTGTAGTACTTTGTTCATCCATTCATTCATCCAGCTAGAGATGATATCTAATTTCTTTTGTAAGATGGATGAGCTTTTTTATTCTAAAAGTTAATATGATATAGGGTTGAAAAATAAGCATCTCTCTCATCATCAAACTTCCTGTAAGATCTTTTGGATATGGTGTACTAGGCGAGAGAAAACATGGAATGCTGATCAAAGTATATATATAAGTATACGGGTGGAATGTATATGATGTGCTGACATTCCACTTTGATTTCTATTACTGTCTTCCTACATCTAGCATTATGAATTTTTTGCACTAAAAACCTTCCGGCATATTGTTCATTTCTTTGTGCTGGAGATGCATACTTTATAACCTGACTTACATGTTTTTATTCAATCATGCGAGAAAATCCCGTTCAGAACATAAATCGAATGACTCCCGTGTGTATATTAATTAGCACTGAAAATCTGCAGATATTTTCAAATGATATGATGTTGACAAGAGAATACAATAAGATGGCTCATCATCACATACAAAGTAGCTAATATAGCAGCAGTAGCCATTCCGACGAAGGTGCTAACACCGTTATTTTGTAAAAAGAGAAAAAATTGCTGCCTACCAGCTTACCGCTACATTTTCTCAGATTAATTACTCAGATATGATTGCGTATAAAATGATAAGAATTCATTATCATTCTAAAATGATAAAACGGGAATTTTGACAAGTTGATGATATGATGACAGGTTTCAATTGAATTTTTTTTGGGTACCTTAGGAATGTTTAAATCTCTTGGTGGAAGTTTTGGTGGTTTGTCTCCTCCTCTGCCACCCTTCTGTCCTACGAGCATGCTGTATGGATCGTCATCATCGTCTCTTGGCAATGGGATTTTGGGTCGGTTCCTAATATCTGTGGCTCCATTCATCACTGGCATGGGAGCTGGAAGTGGCACTCCGTTTGCAACCACCATGCGCTCTCCTGTTGGGCTCATTGTACCGTTTGGCTGGGGTGACCTTACTGGTGGTATTCTTGCTTTGAGCATGTCCATGGCCACAAGATTAAGGATCATTATCCAACATGGGCAGTCCAACAACTGGTTTTCTTGCTTGACGAAGGAAACCGCTGTGACGCACTCAATTTCCAGCTTACGACGGTCTGGGTAGGCTCTGCGCAGCTCTCGACTGACATTTGATGCAAATTTCTTCATGTCAAAAAGCTGAAATAAAAAAATTACATGAATTTAGGGAATAGAGTTTAATCATTAAATTTAAAGCATTTAGAAAGGATAGGATGATCGTAATACGTTGATTAGGTCGAACCGCTCCATTTTTACTTTTCTGATGAGACATGTCAATTCTAACCGACAGTATTAATTTGGAGGCATATAAATTATTTAACTATTTGAATAGGTGTACTGGCCAAGTATCTGATAAATTATGGTGGTGACATTTGATGCAAATTTCTTCATGTCAAAAAGCTGAAATAAAAAAATAACATGAGTTTAGGGAATAGAGTTTAATCATTAAATTTAAAGCATTTAGGAAGGATGATCGTAGTACGTTGATTAGGTCGATCCGCTCCATTTTTACTTTTCTGATGGGACATGTCAATTCTAACCGACAGTATTAATTTGGAGGCATATAAATTATTTAACTATTTGAATAGGTGTACTGGCCAAGTATCTGATAAATTATGGTGGTATGTGGCATGTATCATATTCGTGTTTAATTGTTTAACTAGCTTAGTTGCTTGTTGAAATTTATATTGACTTGCGATGTTGTGGGGATAATAGTGTCGTCACATGCTCACCCATCTCTACAAGCTAATTGCAAACTTTAATTTGACAAAAAATTATCTAAATTCATTGAGTTCTACTACTCGATAATTTTTTTCTTTCTAGCTGATAGCAAATTTCTTATCGCATAATCTTCATGTTTTTCTGATATACAAATGGTCATAGATATAGCAAGGAACGCAGAAAATGATTATATATGCGTAAGTAAGTACCCTGCAAATATATACCTATGCCAGAGCAGTACATTTGTTTGTTGTGAACTATGGTGCTACTACTGTTCTGTTCAAGTGCAGATTGCTTAATTACTGAAAAAACACAATTCAGTCAACAATGCAATGCTGCTGCACACAATGTACAATTGGCTGCACGCTCTCAACCATTCAGTCAAGTTTATCAACATCAACGCATCACTAAATCATGCAAAAGTAAGATATTATGCATGACAGCGAAAACAAAAATAGCTTATCTTTCATCCCATAATGATATTAAACTCTACTCGCATGCACATATTATTATTATTCGCAAGATATTTAAGTATGTTATGTAAGCAAACAATGCACGCGTAGAGTCCCAACGCAAAGCTGAAAAAGATGTGCTTTGCAGTTTTTTCATCAAACGTGCCTTTAATTTAACTAAGTGCATTATTCATTTTGTCAAGTTATTACTAATTGAAACTCTCTACAAAAAAGCGAATGCCCCTTATGCACTCTGCATCCACATGTGAACTTGTGTTGAAATCATCACAAACTTTAAACGCGCGTGATATAATCATTTAGCAAATATTTTAGAGACAATTAAACCATAACGTAGAGGTCATTTCTGTTATTATGCAGACAGTTTCATAAGTTTACAACTTTCAGGCTGACAGAATTCAATTTAATATTCTCTAACATAATTACTAATTACTTGCAGCAAAAAACATTATTACATACTAAAATCATTCATGTCAATCAATTAGTAACTGACCATTCTATGCCTACCACATCATGACAAAAAAACTTTAGTATGCAAGCACACGTTTGACAGTTTAATGTTATTGCATTCCTTTATTTTATGCTCTTCTAAATTTAAGATGCTCAATCGTATACGTACTGATCTACTTATACTTGGTGATCGTTGTGCATCATGAAAAGGACGTTCAATAGAATCAAATTCTGTCCACTTAATCTTGAATTAAGCAGGTTGATGATCTGCGTATGAATGATAAACTAACTGATAAAATCGAGGGGTTGTAGTATTAATATTAATGTTGTGGTTAGCATCTTAAAATGAGAAATTTTAAACTTTACAACCTAAAATCATAAAGTATAGCTACTTTTATAATTTTATGCAATTAAAAATAAGCTACAAGTATTAGAAATGCGTACGCTTTCCTCTAAAAAGTTGTCAAGAGCTAACCATGAAATGAAGTCAACATTATTACGTTGTGCCACCCACAATCGCATCACATTGTCAATGTCATGTGACTAACTTTAATGTGACAAGTTTGTCTCAAAGAACTAATGTTCTTTCACTTAATTAATCAGACGTAAGCAAATCCAATCAGTGCACGTTCTATAATAATATAGCTTCTTGTCTTTTCACATTGATGAGAAATGATGAGAAGCTGAATCCGCAAAGCGATTATCTTCTGAGAGACATATTATGTATAAAGCATACTTTTAGCAAATTGTTCACTCACTCAGCCCCTCGTCGGCAGACACCTCTCTTCAGTTTTGATGTCTGCCTGCCACCCCTCCCTAACCCTAACCTCACTTCAATTTCTTTGTCAAAGTATTATTATGCCGCATTGTTTTTATAGTCATAAGAATGGCCACACCATAAAACTGAAGAATAAAGGCACTCTTTTAAAATGATGGTGATGTATTATGATGATGATTGACAAATTATGAGAACGAATTGAACGAAATTCTATGTTGACCATGTGTTATTCTCCCACGTTTCAAAGTCACGTTAAAGACCATTTGATATCGTGTGAAAATTGTTGAAATGGGCGACAACGGAAAAATAATAGTGTCTCTTCGTCTCAAATGTAAAATGCATGTAATATAATGGAACTATTTCTGTCATTTTTCGCTTCTAATTTCATTCGTTCCCTTCATCAAACTATCAAAACAAATCGACCGCTAAGTAAGTAATATGAACTTTACATTTAAAAAATTTAAAGTATCAACTGAAACAGTGTAATGATGGGAGCAACCTTCAAAACAATAAAACTTATTATGTGAATGTGAAGTGACTTATCCCTTATAATAATCTCTTCTATTATCTATTATGCATCAAAAGTCTTTGTTTACTTTAACTTTTATAGTGCGCATTAATAATATAAAACCAAATACATCTCATCAAGTTCAATTTTAACAAACGCAACAAACTACATGAAATTTTGTAAAAAAAAGGGCAAGGATTTGTCATTCAAAAACAATTTTAATGTATTCTGGATGACCGTTTCATACAAAAATCAAATTTTTGGAATTCTTATCCTCTGTTGTTAGAGAAAATCTGTCAAACTACCTGAAGAACTATATAAATCTTGACTATCATCTCTATTGCTTCCCGCTTTACAAAAAAAACTAAGGTTTGCTTTTGCTGACATTTTTTGCTCACCAAGAAAAAAATCTAAAACTGCGCGTGCACCTTATTCCATTAATACTGAATTCGCATAAAGCTCATTAACTTCAGGACATAATATGCACTTGTATAAACATTACATATTGTTTTCTGAATGTGCCATACTGTCGGTCCAACTCCAAGGGCCTTTGTGTAAATTCTGAAGATAATGCTCAAATTAAATGGGAATTATCATGGGTGTTGCCTAAACTTGAATAATGCATGAGCCAAGTGAAGATTATTGAGATTAGTAGAGGAGTAACTTGGCTTCAGTCTCAATTCCCTTGTGGCATTGACAATTTGAATGCGTATATAAACTACCTCCATGGTTTTTTTGTGTGATTTGGTTTCAACCATCCCGTGGTTTTTGCTCTGCATCCTGAGATGACAAAAATCTGTGTGGTGTATCATCATAATATCCTATTATGCATCATATCATGTGGTACCATTGTCCTTCCTTACATCAAATCAGCGTCACAAAATTTCATTGATGATGCCGTAACCAAATTGTGTGTGTGTGTGTTGGCAAAAACTAGAGGAATTTCACTAGGTAGTAGGGTCCATATTAAGGTCAGTCCTCGTGAGAAGGAGCACGATATTCTCAGCGCGTTAATTTACATATAAAAAGAAGTGCAACAACTTCCTGGACTAAAATAGTTCTAAAGAGCATTCAAAGTGAAAACGTCCTTCTGAGTGTAAATTGAATGTAATGTGATCCATTGGCTTAAATAAAGGCTTTATTCATTTAGGCGCTCATTCATCATCCACTAACAATGAAGCCACAGAAAACACCTATTGTTCTATATACTCAACCAACAATGTGCGTGATTATTGCGGACTTATCAATCAGGACAAACGTTACACTTTACGTGTGGATACTCCTACTAACCTTAGACTAAGAAAAGTGTCGAGTGGATAACAAATAACAACCACACAACTTTAGGCTATCTACTATGGATGATGATGGTGTTTCATGATTTTGCAGTTCTACTGATCTTTACGCAGGTAATGTTTGGCATGTTAAATTATCAAGTGTTGCATCAACATCAACCATCAGCCTGTAGCTAAACTGGCATCATATAGAGCTATTTTATTGTTCGCTAACAATGCAATTGAAAGTGATACTGGCAAATTGAGCATTTGTTTAGGGCAGATAATGGGGGATGATGATGACGATGATGATCAAATGAAGTCACACATGCCAACAATGGACAGAGTGGTGTGTTAATACTTTGTCTTTTCTGTGACTTGTTGTCATCAGTTCATGATCAAAAGACATGCTATGCTATTTCTTCAGGAGTCATCGGTGATCTTGGCCTTGAATGTTGAAATGAACAAAGAGTACGAGACTAGGAAATGTCAAAAAGGAAAAATGCAGTTTTAAGTGGCATCCGGATAATCCCATTTTCCACCCGGCCTACTCACAAAACTGCTCAGAATATGTCTGCATACCACCTAATTCCTAAAAGAGTACATGGTGAACTAAAGCAATAAAAAAACTTCGCCCATACGCAAGGGAAAAGTATCAACAAATTAACATCTAAAAGATATGTAATCTAGTTTCTATTTCTGGAAGGTAGCAATCCATAGTAGTATTATCACATATCTACGTTGTAGACATTTTAAATGCATACGCATCAAGAACCGGCAATCGTCTAAGTTATACAACAAGGTTATTTCTTCAATGCGTTTCAAAGTTTTGAAACGATTTCTACCATGTATACTTTAACTTTCAAGGTACCACTAGTACACCTACAGACATGCTCTATATTCTGATTCCAAATTAGCGAAAAGTAATTTGGTTTCTTTACGTAAGTTTACAAGTGCCAATTAAAAATTCACCTTGTTGATACAATTTATACTACCAGTTTTTTTCTTAAGCCAAAGAATCTTCATCCAGAAAATTCTTCCACTCATTTGTCATGCTGTTTATGGCAAAATTATTCAAAATGGAAAAAATCAGTTGAGAGGGATGATAGTGATGATGAAAAGAGATGCGCATTCGGAATCATCCATTTGTCGTATCATCATCATCCCCACATTCCCGCATAATATCAAGAAGAATGCGTCTTTTCTTCCAAACCGTATGTCGCCAAGATTCGCATTTGTGCCAATTAAAATTTCAACATGTTGACACAATTTATACTACCAGTTTTTTCTCAAACCAAAGAATCTTTATCCAGAAAATTCTTCCACTCATTTGTCATGCTGTTTATGGCAAAATTATACAAAATGGAAAAAATCAGTTGAGAGAGAAGATGATAGTGATGATGAAAAGAGATGCGCATTCGAAATCATCCATTTGTCGTATCATCATCATCCCCACATTCCCGCATAATATCAAGAAGAATGCGTCTTTTCTTCCAAACCGTATGTCGCCAAGATTCGCATTAACCACGCCCAAATTATGTATTCCAAAGTGTCTAGAGGAACAGTAGGCGGAGCAGTGATCTGCAAAATTTTTTGTACATGTTGAGGAGAGAGAATAATAGGCAATCCAGTTTTATCTAAAGCAGGCCAAACTCTTTTTGGCATTTGTTCTACCGTGACGCTCCATGACATGACGTTTGTTCAAAAAGAACTGGATAAAAAAACGTTAATTTTTATTTTTCTTCCCCTTTTGTAAAATCCATCAGGCAAATCTCACGTGGTTCTATTGCAATTATTCAAATGAATACTTGACTTGGCTATCATCCTGATATGATACCACCATTTCTGCCATATACGTGCATACAAGAATAGTTTTTTTTGCGAATTTACTTCATCAAAATAAAAGGGGGAAAAGAGCCATCATTCCATTAAGAGAGCCAACTGGTTATACATACTACTGCTCTATTTTATTTATTATTGTAGTTGATAAATTAAAAAGGATTGGTTTGGTTTAGGTGGTAGCGGTAGGACAGGGTATGGCATGACATGGCCAATAATGGGATGTATAAAAAATAGGTTGAAATTCTTTTACTCATTTAGCCTTTGAAGGTCGCCTATATCCCTATGTACATATTTATTACATTATATATACCGCCGTCGGTTACTGTGTGTTCATACAAGTACGTATACGTTACTGCCTAAATATTTTGCCCATTATATTCTTCTTTAAGGTGTTGGTGTCTCCTCAAACCAAACCACAATCATTTTCCCCATTAGCTTACAACATTGCCATAATAAAGAATCAAAGTGTAAAACAACTACCTTTATGAGGCAACTCATTTTACCTCCACGGAACTGATACATGATTATCATGATATGATGTGTGGAGTGGAGACATGTATATTTGGATATATATACTTATGGCAAGGGAAAAAAAGTCAATCCTATGGGTTGGGTCTATAAAGTGCATCTCTCAGTCAATTCATTCCATCTCATGACTAGTTAAATATTCAATATTCATGTTGCCAGCTCGTACCAAAGTGCCAATTTACAATTGATCTATTTAATTCAGCAGGCCCTTTGATTAAAGTTATGTCTTTTTTTTCTTTTCTATCCATTATGAGAGATTGTTGTTGCCTATGTCTGCCATCACATCACGATCTTATAAAGACACTGCACGTTTCATCTTACAAATGACAAAAAAAATTGTATGATTGATCTGATCTGATTCGGTATAGATGGGAAAAGTGCTTGGTAATTGTATTTGATTACAAAGCTTCTCTCAAAACTGTGTCTCCTTCAAATTAGTAGTTTCATTCGTTGATCAAGTCTACAATAGAAAAAGAGGGTTTGGAAAGTATGAAAAAATTAGTCTAATATATCCTAACGAATGCATCACTCTTTTCCGGAAGTGATCATTTCAAAAGTATATATTAAATGTGTTACTTTTTATGCCGTAAATTATAGGAACCTGCGACAGTAATCCTGGTTCAAATTACATGATTTGTACCAGGGAAGGGTATATTAGTTTCGTATCATAATTAGAAGTCAGTGGGGCATGATAACTAGGAAATCTTTGCTAAGTGGAGTGGTTAATGTACCAAAGAAAGATAAGAATATTATTTTTACTTGTTGTTGGTAGACAGAAGCGAAAAGTTTGTTGTACGACATGCTGATACCGTCCTGTCCTGTATGTTTTATGTTAAAATTTAGTCTGCTATGCTTTTGCGTGGCGTATTGTATGCTATCGCTATATCCCAGGGTGTGGTTATGGGATTCGTTTTCATTTTATTGAGTTGTTTCAAATTTTTTACTCTTTATTACAAACCCTACCCCCATAAACAGCTTATGGGATCATTCTATGGCGTTGAGGAAGATATTATGACTGTGAGGAATGTGTTCTTAACTTTTGTTTTTAATTGAGAAATGTAATAAATTTAAACAACGTAAGAAATGCAAATTACTGAGATATGAAACACGTCCAGGCTGCGTGGCGTGACTTTGTGAAATTTCAAAAGAATTCGACTATATTTTATGAAGGCTGACGTAACACAAGCCTTAAAACGGGTTAGTTAGTTTAGTTATACTTTGGAATTCATGTTTCCTCATAAAAATATCAATACAATTTCCAAATTTAAATTGTGCAAAGACTTTGATGATTCCTGCTTATTAGAAACGATAATACAACGCAGAACGCCACTATCAAGTTTACGAGCATTGTATTTTTTATATGTCTCATAGATCCATTCCCAGTTTATATCTTCAGATATAATGAAAACTGCTTATACGGCAAGTCAATGAGTAAAACTCTCGTTGAGTCTATCTTTACGTCGTGACCAACTTAAATTACTTTTTGGGTTTAATTGTTTACGGAAATAATCTCTCAGCAAGGATTTAAGCTCCTGCGGAGGAGTGTATTTAGTATTTACTTAGTCCCCATTAACAAATGATGACCTTCGTAAACCTTCAAATGAAAGCAGGAGTGACCTTGCCCTATCAAAAACCTAGTGCGATGTGTATATATTCTCTCCTAAACTATTTCAGCATGCGACACACTGCCTTTTGGCAAAGCAGCTATGTTGCACATTTAGTCTTTAGTCTCAAAACAATGGGCCCTATTACAATATGATCAACTATCACAATATATGGTTAAGCCTGATCTGTACCGTTTAAGAGCTTCAAACGGCTGCTGACTCATCAATTTTTAACAATCTGTCAACGGACTATAATGTGATGGGCTGTCAACTGCTCAGAAGTCCCGTAACAAACGAGATAGGCAGCAAATCAATTACCTATTCCCTTCTGATGCGTTACCGATAAGACAGCGGTAATAAAGTCCCTATTATAGGTTATAATATGCAATTAGCAAGCAGCCCAACCCCCAAAATATATGTTTACAATAGTAATTGCAATCAACTTTCAACGGTTTTATTTGGCATTTCCTGTAACATTTTATTTCAGAGACATATTATGTGAAACGCTTGTCACTTGCTTCATTTATGGTTTTAATTTTAAGCATGAAGCCATGAATCTTTCTTTCAATGTATTCCTTTGGGACTTATCCTAATTATGCGACAATGACACAGCCAAATTATAAGTAATTAAGAAATATCAAAGTATATTTGAGCCGCAGGGGGTTCCTTTTGTCATTCTCAAAAACAAAACTAGGGATTATTTCGGTTCGACCAAGAAAAATTATTTAAACCTTGCGAATTTTAATTACAACTTCATTTGAATACAGTCTTAATGCTGGTGACCTACATACTAATTCTAATTATCATCCCGAATAGTATGCTTGTGTTATGCTGAATAAAAACATTGCATTTCTCTCTTACCTTGAGTGGTTTATCCAATTCAAGTGCACCATTGGACAACTTTGAAACATCGTTGGAGATGGCATTCTCTTCAGCACAAGCCTTTACATAGACTGGGTTCTTGGACACACGTTTGATAAGTATATTGCCAGCATCGTCCATTTTGATCTTGATACCGTGTCCTACATGACGAAGAATGTCTTCTGTTTTGCTGTCACGCATTGGATTCTCGAACCCATTAAGCCCTATCCGAAACCCATCGAAGCCTTCATCTGATCCATTGACTGTGAGCACAGGGGCACGCGCATATGCTTTTGCGACTCGACGATTCCTCTCAAATACTATCACCTTCGCCCAGATCTCATCATCAATCTGCTCCCATTTGTCCAACACTTCTTGCAAGTGGTCCTGCACAAACAGAAAAAAACATGAGGGAATTAAAGATAAATTCTTCTAAATAACAATATTATTAATTATAATGAATTATTAAACCGCATGAATTTTAATAAGCGAGATGGCCTTGGCGAAGCTGCAAAGCAAGAAAAGAAATGACAACGACAGCTTATAAATGACCGTTCATCCATCCATATGACAATATATCAGATTACGCAGAGAGCAAGCAAGCATATATATATAAAAAGTTTGAACTGCAACAGCAACATCTTGCAATGAAATCGAGTTGTCGACAGTTAATTAATATCACTTAATACAACGAACTCGAAGGCTCTTTTTTCTACTGGGGAGCAGATTCATTAAATCATTAATTATAATATAACGGGCAAGCTCTTGGCAAAATTCTTAAGTTAAAGCGCAATGTCCATCTTGGCCCTCGTACATGCCCATTATATTTACAATGTGTATTCTGAAATGACAAGTGGATATACAAGATTTCCTCACAAAAAATGTATTTCTGCTGCAACGCTTCGCAGATGTGCTCTATACTGTTGCAAAAATCAGTGCACCATCATTAAAACGGAAAAGAAGCTAGCAAAAATTAGCATCAAGAATACTTGGTAATTGCACTTGCATTCAGCAACTTTAGTAAGGTAGTGCCTTGTTTGCTGAGTGCAACAACAACATCATGAAGCTAAATATTTTTTAGATGTTGGTAAGTAGTGAGCAGAGCATGATATAGGGCCAACCATGGATAAATGCATGCAATTAGGTAAGCACGCGGTAAGTTGTAAGTCTGACCATTAATGCCTTCTGCTCTACTTGCTCTTCTCTCTCTTTCTTTCGTATTTTTACATTAATTACGGTTGCTCAAAACTGGCTGATTTTTTCTCAAAATCATACCTTTTTTGCAAGTAATTTCTTCTAGCTTTATGCTATGCTACGCTTGCATTTTATAGCTGAGGTACAATCAGTGTCGACATGCATGTCTTGATTGCTCGGATTGCGCTAATATTTTTGGAAGGTTTTGGTAAACTTTTAATAATAATGACAAAAAGCTACAATTGTATTAATGCACCGTGAGGTCTCAGTATGACATGTAGATATAGTGCATAACATATTTAATATGTAATGCAAGGCTACATTCACTTTCATATTCATATATAGTAATGCGTCACAAAATTACTGCAACATAATATATATCTTAAACCGCAATCTATTTGAATTTTGAGTTTTGTGTAAATACACCGTATTCAATTGCATTTAATGGGCGAACAAACAAACCGAAGAGCACACGTCCAATTCAGTAAATACCCCATGGGTCAACTGCATATTATTATGTATATCTTTTTGTGTTATTCTTTGTATGAAGAAAGTCTCATTTCAAATGAGTTGCAAGTCAGTTCACTTTACTACTCCCTTTCCCATTTTGGTCATCATCACAACATAACAGAATATTGCAGCATATAAGACGCCTTTACGTGCGTGACCCACTATATTATATACTGCTGTGCGTTTGCAAATATTTTGTATTTGTAAACACACAAAAGACACCTCTTTTTATTGAGTTAGGCTATGAATGAATACAAGAGCTTTCGTGTAATTAAGCAGTGAATAAACTGGGATGATGCTTAATTCAACTTCCTGATTCACGCATAAACTTTTTTTTCGGCCATTCAAGCATGCGAGCAAATTGAATTTTTCAAGTGAGTGATTTACTATACCCAAGTTCATAAAGTAGTCATGTTGTGTTTATGAATAAGAAGATGATTGCGTAGTGCCCATAAGCATAAATGTGGATATTCAATATAATGCGAACATCATGATGATCATGAATGCCCATAATTGAGAGCATTATGAATCATGATGAACTTAAATGTAAAGGTGTAAGAATATAAGTCGAGCTATCTATCCTTTTTTACTCATTTTCATATTTGAAAAATTGCTACTGTTTCTGGAAAATTTGTCAGATTTTGTTTTTTTTATTCGAAATTCTTGCAACAGACAAGTTTAAACATGCGAAAGAATAACATAAATGTGTTTTTCTTGAATACAATTCCTGTTTAAAAACAGATATGATGTAACATGTAACAACCGCGATGACGATAAGAATGCACAGCAGTACAATTCTATTTTAAGGAAATGTACAATGTGAAGCAGACAACATGAGCATGAATGAGCACCTCATAAATAAATAACATTCA
>JAANSM010000554.1:0-26617 GCA_036850725.1 Orchesella villosa | reverse complement strand
GGAACGATACTTTTGTTAGGTATACAATGTTAACTACAACAAAGGATTTTATAACTTGAGACGATACAAAGATTTCAAACAACAAAACCTGAAGAGCTTATAACATCGTCATCAGTTATAGATTTATAATAAATACCATGTGCAAATTGTTTGGGTCCCTGATTCTCCCTCAGATTTTTGTATACTGGCTACATAGTAATCGCTTGGCTTAACAGTATAAAGTACTCAATTAAAATGTGTATAGCACTAAATAATTAACAACTATTTAAGTTTATAAAAAAGATGACTTGATCAAAAATGACTTAAATTTTTGGTTTTTAAAACAGTAATGATTAATTAGCTTGGTAGTTTACATGATTGTTCTGAGTATTCCGTGTTTAAAGTTTAAACAAATTAAAGAAGCGTAACTTGCAACAGAAAAACTAATATACAAATAAAATGACAAAGTTGTAACAAAATCACATTATTTTCTTTTCACATATTCATATTAATAATGCCAATAAATTACTGATGAATAAACACACATAATTAAATTCCTAATTAAGCACAAAATTATCATGTATAGTTTTGAACTTTTTTTGCGTTTTAAAAATTTGCAGGATGCAGTTTTGGTATCATATCATCATCACCTTCGATCATCGGCATTCACATAAGTTGTGATGTCAATGTAAGTTTTACATTTGTTGAAAGGCTGAAAGACAAAAATCTTTATTTATAAGTTGTTTTTTTACTTTAACATTGGAACATTTGGCTGAGGGGGTTGCTGGGTGGGTATATATTGTCAAGAGTCATGATCTTATCGTACTTTTAATAGCAGCAGCTTTATATTACTTTTCTCCATATTTGCAACGGTCGAAAGACTTGAGCTTGTTAGTTTACTTTCTGATTCGGTTGAACTGTACATAATATGATTACTCAGTCGCAGTTTCAGTGGAGGATAATATGATTTTAAAAATTGTTTTCTAACGAGATCCATTTTTATACCAAGTCGAGTTTTGATGATGTTGCGCGGACATTTGACAAAAATTAGGCATGACCATCAAAGCCTTTTCTTCTTCGTATAAGTGTGTGCACCAGAATTTTATTATTTCTGAGGAAGTGAATTTTGACAACTCATTTCCATTTTATGCAAGTATATTTTATATCCGTATTTTGATTGGTTGACTACTCGTTTAAGGACATTTTGTTTTTGTACACGGCAGGTCACACGAATTGCACCTCCATTTTGGTTCTCTAGATTTTTTTTGCGAATCTCCTTTTCAATTCAATCATTCACATTTGCACACTTTCTCAATCAATCCAAATCCAATCTCTCAACCGATTCATCACACACATCCATATCAATCCTTATATATTTCCATACACTTTCACTCAACCCATGTCATTCCTATATATCCTTATTCAAGGAGCAAAAAAATTTAGTTTGTACTTGAAAGTCATCACTATGTTCAACTAGTAATTCATGTTTTCATCCTCCGTCGGTAAATTATGCTTAGTATATTGTAATAATATTATTATTATTCAGCTTGGCTTTCAGTGGGATAAGTTGCCTCTTGTGTAATATAATATATAGTTTTCGTTCTTATACCATTATTAAAATTAAATCATATTTTACGTTTAAAAACGAACGAACATACGGACGAGAGCGAGCGAACGGCGAAGACGAAGACAATTTTTTAATATATGTACGTTTGTATTGAAAAGGGTATTAATTACCCATAACTAATAGTTATCACACGATTGTTGGACGTTCAATTAATTCCATGTCAAATAAAAAGTCAATGTAACATGTGTACAACTACAACTAGTCAATGATTGCGTTATTTTTCTTTCTAAAAATTATTATTTCCTACTCCCTACAGTCTATCACGATACGGTATGTATGTATACATGGCTTAAAAATTATAGAGAATTTTTCATCCTACAAATATTAGTATAATAACTATAATACGTGAGTGGTTATGATGTGAGATTTGTTGTTGGTTACTTCCTATTGTGGCAGGCAAATAAAAGTCATTTTTCATTTGACGATTTCAATGTCAACTGATATGCGCTGAGTTTAGAAAAAAAATGCAATTCAAAAAATTAAGACGATTATACCGACTAGATTGTGTAACGGCAAAGTGATTGTTTGCAAATTGTAAAAACAAAATAGTACGTAGTGAGATTTGACTATTCGAAATTAATATTTCAATTAAATTATGCATATATTTAACGTGGTTGGCAAAAATTTTCCCTAATCAAAATTAAAGCAGGTAATAAATGCAATTTTGAAAAAAATAGAGAGAACAAAAAAATGCAAGAAAGTTCTTGGAAAAGTTTTTCCAAAAAAAATTTGATTGAAAGGGTGACAAGAGAAAGTCGCTAAACAAAAAATTGTTATTCGGTCAAGTCTTTTGGTGTAGATAAGCAAAACAATGAAATAAGATGGAAAAAATGTTAGTTCTACTTGATATAAAAAAGCTTTGATATTAATTAATCACAGATAAGGTTCAACTTGTTTTCTTTCGTTTTCGTTATAGTTTTCGGTGGCTTGAAAAATATTGACTGGAAACTAAACTAAATGATAATTACTCAGAGATTAACAACAATGTAAGCAAGAAATTGTATACCTGTCAACCTGATTCATTCTCCAACCGTTTTAATCATTCACATCAAAAGAACACTTTTTGAACTGAAGGTTTTTCTAATTAACTACTTTTTAAATTAAGTCTGTGGTCTTGAAAAGGGTTTAGAGAAAGCAAAGTTTATTGCAACAGGAAGCTACTATAAATTGGAAGTGATTCTCATTTTAAGAATTTTTTTATCAATTTAGAATCGCTGATTATTTGCAGATTGAAAAAGCATTAGAAAATAAAAAGCAGTCATGAATTTGTAAAAACTAAGCTAAAAGTCGAGTGAACAATATTGAATATCGGCAAATCCCGTTTTCTCTTTGTAAATAATCAACAAACTAGAACAAACAAAAAAAATTAAATTATATATATTTATAAAAACAATACAGTAAACTCTAATGAGATGCGACACGATCACGTAAAAAATGGTATATATATTTGTTACATGATCAAGATCAAAAACGGGATTTGCCGTATAAATAAAAATCGAAGAGAGAAAAGAAAATACGCTTACACACAAACACCGTACCGTAACCCAGCCCCCTTTTTCTTTGTCTTGATGATGTGGTACATAAAATTCAAGATTAAATCCATATATAAGTATATATTGGTAAAATGGTATAAAATACACATAAATGCCATGCATTTTGGGCACAAGAATACTTGTATCGTTTTTTTAAAAAAAAACATTGAATATGCGAACATATATTATTGATACTTTGATACTAAATAAATAGCTACTCGAACCACCACGAAAAGCTTGTTTTATACAGGGAAAACGACGAGAGGTCTATGCATACGTAAATAAAGCACTAAAACACCAAGAACAGGAATGAAGGCAAGCTAAAATATCTGCTGGTTTTAAGGAGGATCTTACTACTGAAGAGGAATGAGAATTCAAATGAATGAGATTGAGATAAGTGATATTTTTGGTCCGATGAAATCACGATGGGCTGACAAAAAAATTTACATTTTACCAATATAGTCGTCATAAGGCAAGCAAAGAAATTCGTGTCATGTCATGCACACGAAGCAGGTAAATTTGGTTGAAGAAAAAAAACACACATTCAGATTCAAATAGGTTGCAAATATGAGAAAAATGAAGATCTTTGTTTTATGAGGAAAGTGACACTGAATGTTATCTTTAAAAAACTTATAATGATAATGACATGATGTGATGTCACAGCATATTTTATACCCAATATATAAGTATCCGAGGTTAAAATGCGAGTGAGTTGAATATAAACGTAACCATAAAAATTCGATACAATATCTGTTTTCCCTGTGACTCCTGTGAAATGTAGTATAATATTATGCATATCTTTTTGTAAAACAAAAGCAGTAGCCTTGACTTGACGAAAAGAAGAATATGAGTTTAATCTATTTTTCAACAATCATTGACTCCGGCTGCATTGAACAAAGACGCATAGAATTAATTTTCAGTCTGATGATGAACAAGTTTGTTTGAACAGTTTATATTTATATATGTGGAAAACCGAAACGAACATTCCCTATTACTCCTGTCTATATTTTTAATATTTTTATGCACAAAAAGACTCTCTTATAATGAGATAGTTTATATAATGTATATGCTGTTTTCTCTTATCCGTTAAAAAGTAGTTAAATATGGACGCGCAGCAGTAGAAAGTGTAAAAAATATTCCTTTTTCCAAGGTTTTTCATTTGTAATCATCTCCATCATATCATTGATGTATAGTATTTGGATTCAGCCAGTAAAATAATAAAGAAATTTTTATTCTACCTGAATATGTAAGATTCTGTTTTGAATGGGCTGTTTATGTAGTACAGTATATAAATGCTCCCTGAAATATATATATTTTCCTTTCTTCTCACCAACTCCATTCCATATTCCAACCTTCAAAATTTGACCTCGCTCAAAAGCTTTTCCCTATATAATCTTGTTTGTACACGTGTGTAAGTTTGAAAGCACACAATACAGAGAAGGAAAACCTAATTTTCTCGCTTCTGTAACAGTCTCATTATAAAAACAAGAAAAAAGTCAAATCTCATATAGTCTCAACCTTATTTCCCCACGACATTCACTTTCTCCAATCTGCACTCTCCAAATGATCACATTCGAAACAGTCTCCAATTACTCTTCGCCATCCCATTACTCCATCATTGAATCAAAGTTCAGTTCAGTCTCCATTTTTATATCGTACGAATCATCATCATTTCACTCCAACTCCAAACTGGGTCTCTCCCTATCCAATATGTCTACCGTCTTTTGTCAAATGTCCACACACGTTTGCACACACGTGCAATTTGTTTTTTTCCACTGGAACTAGAAAAACTTCACACAACTCAAGTCTTTTGACGAATATATATGCAAACACATTTCCCTTTTTTGCATTGACCAAGAAGTACTTAATATAATCTGGTGAGATAAAATAAATAAGGTATTTATGCTATAAATGCAATGTGTATTCAGTTTTCATATCCTACACGATTCCTTCCAAAAAAAGGATAAAATATCTGGGTCTGGAACTGGAACATCCTGTGCCATAAATTTCTATATAAGATCATGACTCTGTGTGATGTCCTCTGAGTGAGGGTCAGGGATATATTTTATGAGGAATTTTTAGGTTCTCCTTATAGATCCTAAAAATATAGAAAATTTTTAGTACAAAAAGTGAGATACACACACAATTCCTTTGTTTTTTGTACATGGTACTTAAATATTTTCCTTTTCCTGGTATTAATAATAATTGTCCATCGTAAAAAAGTGCAAGTGGAGACGCGCATTTCTAAATATATATTTATATATGGTTGTGTGTATATTATAATATTATGTGTATTATTTATGACTGAAAGGTTTGGAAAGAAGCTTGGAATCGTAGTCGCTTTCTGTGTTGGCTAACGAAAAAAATGAGATGGATATATAAAGGGAGGGCGGATTCTCCCCAAATAATTAAAAGACTACTTAATAACACTGACACTATATAACAAGTATTATGCACATTATTATACGATATATTATATATATATTTAGCAAGTCATCTTTTTATAAACTACATAATAATATTACACACAGTTTACTGGATTGTATGCACACATATCCATTCACATATTATCAAATATTTTTTTTCATCCAGAAGACCTCTCATCATATATCAATATCATTTCAATATATGTCTCATGTGTCTTTACAAAACACACAAACATTTTCAGTACACATATAGATTAATATATATAAGATCATAAGAACAAGGAATAAAATGGCGATGATGACGATGGTAAATTTTCGGTTTTTTGACTCTTTTTATGTTTTCACGTCGACTTGAAACAATGACGGTGACCTCTTCTAAGCACATTTGTTTTTACTATAGAAGCAGAGGAGAGTTTTTTATACTGGATATACTTTTATCTTTTCATTTTCATACGAAGATCATTATTTTTTTGTAATATGTTTTGTAAAGACTATTATTTTTTTCTATACATAAATTTGCGGAGCGGGGCGAGTACGTTTTTTTATCTTTGTGTTCCCTTTCGATTTATACGTTTTGTTATCCTAAAACCATTCTTGTTTAATATTCGCTATATTTATATCGTTATTTTTTGTAAATATGCTTTTTTTCTTCATATAAATTGTAAAAGACAAAAAAACAGTGAGAAAGAGACTGGTATACTCAGTTGCTTGTATATTTGTTGCTAAAAAGTTTGTCAAATAAAAAATTGTTACTGATGATTTTCTCTCTTCTTCAACGTTTCCTAACCTGGGTTTGTTTGATGCTGGTGTTTTGGTTGTTTGATAAAGGTTAATTAATAACATTACTAATTGTGTAGACAAGTAATATTATGTAGTAGTAGAGTAATGTAATTATAATAATATTACAATAATATGGTTTTTTCAATAAGTCTGCTGGGGTACATTTAAAAAGTAGTACTAAATTCCTTTCGTTTCCATTTTTCTCACCCTCGGCTCCTTCCTCTACTATATTTGTTTTCGCTAAATTTCTGGATGATGCTTTTTGTATACATATATATTTTTTTGCTATGTAATAAAAATTATGGTGTGTATATGATGTTGTCTAACTTTCATGATAAATTTTTGTCGACGAAAAAAATGAATCGGGGGGCATTCCTTGTTTTAAAACGACATTTGAAATAAGGGTTTTTTGTTTGTTAAAATGGCGCTACACTTTCCTATGCCTTGATGGTAGCCTTATTGTTGAACCAGTGATACTTGTCCCCTTTGCTGGAGGGAATGGTGGGACCGTACGCGGGATGCGGGGGTGGAGCACTCCATTTGGAAGGACTCCCATACCCATACTTAGGTGGAGAGAACTTTGCCAAACTATAGCTGGAGTAGTGGTTGGGCGGGCTGGACGAGAACATTTCCATAGTGGTAGCCGTATTCATTGAGTTGTACCAGTTCATGGCAGCAGGAGAAGGGGAATGATGAGGTTGACCACCTCCATGTCCTCCACCGTGATGAGATGACGCGTGATGGTTGTGATGATGATGACCTGAGTAGCCGTTCGAATACGGACGGTTCCCCTTGAAATTTGGACTGCTGCCTGAGTTGAGAAACCCCCGACGTCCATTCTTCCGAGTTGACATTTCCTGAGCGACCTATGTAAACACAAACATCATTTTACATTACAAGACAATGTTATTTGCTTTTTTCTTTGTTATGCATGCTCAGTTCCCTTGTGCAATCCTTTTGGCAACAGATTGCAAAACATGTCGTCATCTGCCTTTTTATATCAGTTCCATTCAATACCCTTTTTGTCACCACACCATGTAACATGTAATCATCATCCCACACACACATACTTTTTTTTATCTCGTCATAAAATATCGTTGGAGGGAAAAAGAGGCAACATATTTTGCAGTATGCCCGAATAATAAACGCCAAAACATGCATAAGACAGCATCGCCAGCCACCACTTATGCAATGCAACAACACATCGTTATTTCCCGAATGAGCATGCCAAAACGCCACCGACCGAACTGAAGAAACTCAGCTCCGCATCACATTGCGAAATGAACTGATACGCAAAAACATAGTGCTCATCGTAGCTCATATGCTAAAAACGCCGCCACACTAAGAGAGAACCCATGAATTCCAATACATGGCAATACACTGCAAAAAATGTACATGTATACTTTTGATATAACGCTTTAAGGAAGATATCTAGAGCTCTTTTATCCCAACTCTGTTCTGGTCATCGACCCGATTTGCACAGGCCCAATAGAGGAGGAAAAATATTGTACGACGACATTTATGCTTACATATAACATAACATACTCCTTCTGCTGCTGTTCTGCAACTACCAAAAACATTTAGTCCAAACAAAGCATCAGGAAAGAGAGCTCTCTCTCCCTTTTGCAACTTCTCTTTCTTCATTCACAACAAAAACAAACACTGACTCAAAACTGCTTTTAATATCTGAAATTACAATTAGCAATTTATGCATGCTCTAAACCCCTTCATTAATGCTGCGCCACGAAACATCCTCAGAAAAAAATGTGATAACCTCGCAAAACGAAATTGAAAACAAAACTGTCCGTTTTTTAACCTATTCTGTTATCGCCACCATTCATTAACTTGATTTCCTTTGAATTTTAAGACTTTGCAATAATAACTCTAAAATGTGAGGGCATGCATGATATTTTAACTTAATCTCAACATCATCATCATCCGTGTTGCAGTCCACCTCCTCCCTAATTCCATATCTGAACAAAAACAATACATTTTCTATTTACAGCACGCCAGCACGCTATACCATCTCCTCCTATACCACATCAACAACAGCAATGTTGCAAACAAGAGATCAGATCAGATCATGATCATGTCATGACATTTTTTAGCCGTTGCAAACACTAGTATTGTATTGTAGTAGATCAACATTTTTTGCATGATGTTGCTGCTATATTTGGTTGCAAAAACAAAGCAAAAAACTTCCCTATATTGGCCTTTTTGCAATGGTTTGCATTTGCTATCATCACGGTTGTGATTTGTGATTCTTGCAATACAATGTATAAACTTTTTTTGTCGAGAATGATCTGCATGTTCTGAGCTGCTATATTTGCTAAATTTGCTTCATGATCTAGTAATGAGTTCTTGCTTTGTTAAAGGTGAGCTAATTCAAATTCAACCACGTTGTTTGGACTGGTATACACAAAAATGTAGCAAATAATTATTTTGCTCGCAGTTAAAAAGTATCATCATCATTTTTACCAAATTCGAACTCGAAACGAGACAGCATTTGCTCACGAATCTGGTGTTTGTTGTGCCTTGTGCCCAACTACAAACTACAAGCCTTTTTTGATTGGAGGTAACAACGATATGCTACAGCGCTTTTAACAGGATTCTTGTATCTATATATGCATATTTTTTTGAAAAACAGAAAGGCGTTTACTGTTCTCTCCGTCATCACAGTCGTAGAACACGGTGATGATGAGGAAACGTAACTGAAAAATTGTAAATCTCGTCAACTCCCCAACGATTCACATGATATGTTATCATGCAAAAACATCACTCTATTTAAAAGCTCAAAACTTTTCCATTGTACAAGAAAAACTAACAGACGAGCAGACAGATATAATTTCTATATTCATATCGATAAGGGTGGCCCTTTTTCAGAGCTTTCCTAATAATTGTATGTTGCACGGAAATGAAAAGCCACATTTGTGCATATATACACTATGCATATATACCACACATCAATAAACCAACAATGTTTTTTGATGGTCATAAAAAATGCACAATTGCAAAAAATTGCTACATGGCTATTCATAATGTGTGCATGAGCACATGTACTCTTGAACAATTTCTACCACACACATCACGTTATAATGTTGTTAATGTATGCCTCTTGCCAAAATGTTGAATGCACAACTGAGTGACTCTGAAAATATAGTCAATCTCAATTTACCTACCTACCATCTACTGCAGTTACATATTTCAGTAGCAACTCACACTTATAATAGTATATATATATATATAAATATAGTAATGGTATTAAGCCCCAAAATCTTATAAAAGTTTGTTCATGTCCTTCCCTAATTTAATACCCTTAGTTAGCTCCCTTTTTACACTAAAATCATTGTGCAGATTAATTCTCATGTTAATGCAAGCGAGCATAACAGCGCAACCATTTCAATAGAGATAAAGATAACATTTTTTTTTGAAAATTCCTTTATAATGAAATGATTCATCCATTTACAGTAAATTCTATTAAAATTACATGCCTTCAATAAATTGTACTTAATTTTTTCCCAATTTTAATGTGCAATGTAGTACAACGCTAATTTAAAAGTTGTACCGCTACATTATATATATTATATATTGTACGCAATATACATATAAATATACCTACAAAGTATATACTTTTATATATAACTTTGATGAGTGCTACTGTAAACAAAATTCGTGATTCGATTTTGATACTTGCTTTTTACTCGTTGAATGAGTCACGATGATGATGAAAATATGGTAACCTGCAAGGGTTAGCAAAGGGTTCACAACTTTACGTTTCTACTCATGCAAATTGCTAATCCAAACCATGTCAAGTGAGAAGTGGCACTGACGATGGGGGTATATATATGGTGTATGCTTACATATAATACACAAAGTGCCTATAAATCCCTGCGTACAAGATTTGTAAAGCATTTTTTTTATTCTTTGTCGAGTTGAAATGCAGTTTATGCAGAACAGGATGCACTTTTTTGATTTGCATCGTTGTAAATTGTGGTTGCTCACGATATGTGTGCACCCCCTTATCAAAGTCCCCTTCTTCGTGATAATGTCCCCTCTCTCAGTACTTTAGAAGTATCTTCGAGCATCAAAACCATCATCCCCCCATGCAATTTTGGTTGACTGCAATAAAGCAGCTAAACTAGTGAATGCAACAAGCATGATGATGACGGCTGATGGCATATACTAATCTCTGACCTGATTTCCACGGATATGCTATACATTATATATATGACTTTAGTGAAATGAGAGAAGTTAGAAGTTAGCATTTGGTCTGAGATAATAATGTATAACGCACTTGTAGGCAACCAAGCCACTCTATTATTGTCGATTTCATGTATATAATATGTATATACACTACTTCTGCAATAACACTAAAAAAATCTAGTAAAGTGAACACCTTTTACAAAACATGATGATGATGACGATGATAATGATAAGTAAACTAATATCCCTTCGTCATGAGTGAAACATAAAAAAAGAAAACAAGTACACACATATATACACACACAAAAGCCAACTCAATTGCAATCATCATCATCATCATCATCATTTGCTGTTAAGATTGGAAATCGCATGTTAGGTATTCCTTTCGTACTCTCCTATTTGCTGCTAAAATCTCATGACATATTCCCTTCTAAAAACTTTCTGTCACACATCACATTTATACATTATATATGCACACATATGTAAACCCACTATAGATATACAAATATATACGCATGTACTTATTACTATGAGTGCAATCTAATAATGCAAATTAGATTCTGTTATAACCATTAATGCATTTTGCCAAATCCTTATTACCTTTTAGCCAACCATTTATAGCAACATTCAACTAACTTGTGTGTGTCTTTCCCAACGAAAATAACTAAACTCTCTCGCTCTCCCCTTTCTTTCTTGCAAATGTGTTTGCAACAGCAGAAATATTGCAGTTTGCGCACACGGCCAACCAACACCACTATCATCATATCACATCACCGGTTAGTCGATCAAGGGATGAGAGAGAGATGCATGCAACTTTTTGCAATAGCTAACATTGCTAATTGGTCAACTCACTCAACTCACATCATCAAAAATTATAAAGAGACAACGGTTGCAAGGGTGAGAGAGTAAAAAAAATTGGCAATTAGTTAGACTACGAGACTTTTCCATGCGTGTAATGAGACCAGCAGCAGTAAAGTATGTAGCACCAACAAAAACACAAAGGTGTGAACAGAAAAGCCATATATTATATTCTATTATATATATTTTTAGGTTGGCAAACTTCATTTAAGAACATAGTTTCGTTGTGACGTTAAATATGACTATTGGAAACTCAATAATAAGTCATAAAAATGTAGCATGGGATAATTACCATGATATTATGGCCTATTGCCTCAACTCAACTCTTAGTGCAGGCCAGGCAGAACAGTGTGATTGTAAATATACATCATCAACATCAGCATCAACTCAACATTAACTAAAAGCTAGTGAATCAATTCGCCAAAACATATATTACACAAGCCTTAAACGCTGTGTTGAACCTGAGTCCCGATTCTGTTTGTCTCTTATCTACGTTGAACTTTGCACACAAAATAACAGGCAGAAAGCAATATTGCCCAAGTGTGGAAATTAAAGAGGAGGAAAACAGATATTAAAATAAAAACTTGAAATATTCATTTTCATATAGGATGGGAGCAGCGTGTTCATAATGCTACTAATTAATAAGTAGATGGGATACACTAACATCTCTCTCTCTCTGAATTTCAGTTAAGTCGCACATTACTATTTGAATTGTTGTCGGTGTCGTCACATTTAAAATAATTTAGCTTCTTTCACTCTCCTACATATATATTTTTTTCCTCCCATTAGAATAGATTACATTACACATTTTTTTTCCATTAATGTATGTCATACGATCTAAATTCAGAACTTGGTTTTACTTTACATGCGTAACTGCCATCATCNTTTTTTTCCTCCCATTAGAATAGATTACATTACACATTTTTTTTCCATTAATGTATGTCATACGATCTAAATTCAGAACTTGGTTTTACTTTACATGCGTAACTGCCATCATCATAATCACGATCGTCATCTCCTCACACTTAAATATTTTTTATGGATGTTGCTTTAGCATGCAAAAAAAAACTTGCAAATGTAGACTCCTGTCGACGCAAGCAAATATATAGATTCAACAATGCAAGAGCAACAAAATATAGTAGTAAATCTAAGTGCTTATTCGCCAAGAGACCATATCAAGCATGACAAAATATATATGGTCGGCTTATTTCGTACCATTATCATAAAAAAAATTATACACACAAAATACATTCTTATATATAAAAATATATATGACTTAAGCTTTTGTTCTCGTCTCACTTGAGATTTTTTTTGGCTATGCCTTTGCTTAAAATATATTGCAAAAATTGTGTTGTGTTTCTTCCATTTCGTTTTTTGGCTTTTATGCTCATTTGAATAATCCTTGAAGGGAATTATATTTTTCGTTATGCTGCCGCTACTTTTGTATATAAGGAGAGGGAGCCCTAAATAATCACAATGTTTTTATATATTGTATCTAAAAGAGTATATAATACTATATGCGATTTTACCTTTTGTTTCATTTAATTCGGCATTTACATACAAACAGCTGCATATTTGGGAGTGTGGTGCTGTGCACACTAGGTTTCAATTCTGGTTGAGTCTAGTTTAACCATGTTTATTTTGATGATAGTGATGTGATGATGATGAAGGAATATTCAATTGAACAATAAATTCAATGCATATTTTAGCTCATCAACGAGCTCTTCTCTCTCGGCTTGGATGAAATTAAAGTGTTGATCATGTTGATGATGAGGAGGACGGGAATGATTAACTGCATATAGAAATGTTATTAGAATGTCTGTGTCCTACAGAAGATGCATAGTTGATGGTATACTTAGAGTATAGTCAGTGTCAATGAGCTGTGAACTATGAACTAGAGCAGCTGCTGTTGCGCTGAGCTGAAGAGAGAAAGAGAGAGAGCGAGAGATTGAGGCTCCTCTCAAACCATCATCATCACCGCATTTTCAATATATACATGATATTTGTCGCCATTACACTTTTTTGTTGGGACGATAAGTTAAAATAACGACCGAAGTAGTCTGTTTTTCTGCCATTTTATGTGCTTCAATTTTTTCGACAGTTGACAGTTTAGAATTGAATTGCATGATGTGAAATCTGAGAGCGAGAGAGAGAGAGAGAAAAAAAAGATTAAAGATCAGAGAGCAAATGATGAACGAGAGAAACGACTCCTTTATACCTTGAGTAACTATGCCATGCCACGCCATGCCGCATGTAATAATGCGATTATAACTGTGCATCCACAACGAATTATTGTCTTGCTCAGCGAAAACTTTACCTTCGAGTGGATACAGAAAGATGAGAGTTCACAAATGGCTGAAATTTGATAAGCAACACTTTTGACGATTGAAGAACGATATATACGAAATCCAATGTTGGATGTAGCACTACTGTGTGGATTGTCTTTGATGAAAATGATTGCTTCAAGCAAAATGAAAATGTTTAAACCAAATTGCAAAAATATATGCCTAAAGAGTATTACCAACATTGAGCATATCTCAATAATTTTTGAGTCTACAATAATATGTATATACTATCTCCACAACAAACCACATTTGCTTCTCTATATTCTGGTTCAATCTTTGGTATAAATAATGGTTCGATATGATTATTGATGATGAATATCATGATAATGTGAAGGCAAAAGGCAAAGGGATATTATAATTGCATTATGTATCCATATCCACATTACCAAGATTCTCAAAAAGAAAAGAAGGAAGAAGATCAAGTCCTGAAAAACTAACCAGGACAAAATTGATGATTCAGTTCACCGAAATGTCTTCGATCAAAAACTGATGCACATTTGTAGTCTTTTGCAATGAACATGCTATACCGTTATATACTACACAGCAGTACCAGTTATCAAAATCTTTATAAAAGGATTAAACACAATAATGTAAAATAAAACAAAGAGCTTTAATCTATTTCGATTCAACAAGAGCTTTGAAAATAGTCGTAAATTCTTATTGCAATTTTCACTAGAGGCAAACAGCAAACCGTATTTATTTCTGCAATCAATGTAAATTTTCATAGGATAAAACTACTTTTCATTATATGCTCCTTATTTTTATGTAGCTGTAATTCAACATTGAACAAGAAGAGATGTTGAGAAAACTTCTTTTTCCTGCACAACTCATACAAATAAATATAAGTATACCCTATAGGGTGTTTATAGCAGTGCTTTTCAAAATTACATAGGGATATTTCATATCATGATACGATGAGCCTTTCTTCTGCATTTCTTTGCAAAAATTAAAGGATTTTGTATTTGAACTCAATAAAATTGCATTCTAGAAAAGCTGCACCGACCCACCGAGTGGATATATATTTCTTAAGGAGAAAGATAACTGCATTTTATACCTATTAGTTTACAACGGCGCACGTTTGCCTTATTTCATATAATATATTAGATGCATATACATGCTACTTCGACGGCCGCCGGCCTGTTCGTTTCACACACACATGCATATGAGCACTTTACTGTTTTTGCAAATTTTTTTCATTACATTTGCAAAGTTTATCCCTAGATGTATGTATCCTTTTTGATATGCATATGCATATTTTTGTTGGGTCGCCGTGAGTGATATCAACATCAACAACCAACCTGACTTGGATACATCAACATCAACAGCAGCCCACTACTGTAGCAAAATGTTTATTCATAAAAAGAATTTCTTTCTTGCAATATTTCATCCCAGCCAAGGAGTTGATAATGAGCCTTATTAAACGCCATAAGTATCAAGGGCTGCCTACGCAGTAATCAGTGCAACGGTAAGCTGTTCAAAATTGAGCTGCAAGACTTGAAGACTTGAAGTCCTACTCCTCATTGTGGCTTTATAATGATAGAAAAGAAGAAACCTTGCAGTTGAGCAGTTGAATTGAAACGGCATCATCATTTTATTTTTTTTCTTCATGCACAATGATGGCACATAAGCATTGGATAGATAAGTTCTTTATAATATTTCATATAAAAATTTAAAATGTGTATTAAAATGAGCAATTTTCAATCTCTGCTTCTTGCTTATCATTATCATTATTTTTTTTGTGTATCTCTCGAAATGAAGTAGAAACGTTAAGAAATTAAAAAGGTGTAGGCGAAGGGGACTACACACTGCCGAAGAAAAAAATGATCCTAAAAAGAGTTTTTTTTGGTTCGTCATCATAGTTTCATTTGAGTTGAAAGAGACGAGGACACAAGAGTAACAATTGTACTCACACGCAAGAAGAGAACTCTCTTGTGTGATGTGATACACATTAAAAGCAATATGGCGATGATTTTATGTTTGTTTGAGTGTTCTTATGTGGCTACACTTTATAGCAAATGTTACTTTAGTTTAGCTATTGCTTTTAACACATTATATTATTCGCAATGAAATATAAAACGTATGCCATGTTGTTGTTCCTTATGCTGTATATCAAGTGTATACCTTTTTTGCCATGCTCTTGTTGCTTACATGTTGTGTATAGTTAGCCTCGATATTTGCTCACTTTGAAGGAGAATTGCGAGCATAAAAATGAGGTGAAACATTGGGCGCACACCTTTTGTGTAGTTGTACATGTGTATATATTCTCACTGTGTGCAATATTGGATGATGATGATGGTGATGTTTGGTTTTGGCTTGAAATGTTCGCATCAAGTTTTTCTCAAGCTTCAAACGAGAGAACCTTCTGAAATAACCTCACCTCTCCATTTTCATTTTAGAAATTATAAAAACTTTTTTTTTGGTTCTACACAACACACAAGAGCACCAAGATAAACGATGAACTACCAACTACTCGAAATAGAAATATGAAAACGTCCTCCATCGTCGTCATCATCATGATCAATGTGTATACATCCTCGATCGCACACGGACTTGTCATTTTCAATGTGATTCGTCGTGTTGGAAAAGAAAGTTTGTTAAAAAGTGTATGTGTTTATATGAGAGCATTAAAATTATTATATAGCAAAGTGCAATAATGCAATGTGATGGGATGTGGCGATAATATTATATACATGTTTCAAGATTTGACTTTTTGTTACCTTTTCTTCTCTCTTTTTCTATGAAGATAGAATGAGAATACGAAGGTATGTGTGTGTGTGGATGATGTATTATCATCATCTTGTCATCAATTACTGTCAATAATAATTGATGAATGAATGCTTATACACAAATACGTATGAGGAGGATGCATATTATGTAGATATATATGGATGAATTAGAAAATAAATATAAATCAGAAGAGATATATAAAAGAGAGCTATAAAAAACAAACTTACTTTTTCTTTCTGCTCCATTGTTTTCTTATGAATTTCCTCAAAGTTAACTTGGTCTAGGAAGATCTCACCACTGCCATTCTTAAAAGAAGCTAATGTGCAAAAGGACCCTTGGTGCTCTCCAAATCTGAACAAATCAATCAATATCCAAAATGATTGGATGAGATCCAAAATAAATACATTAGGGAAAGGAGAGGCAAAGGCAAAATGTGTAAGGTAAAAGGTGAGAGTTTATTTAAAATTATTGATTTTTTTCTGTGAAAATACTGACCTGCAGCAAACTTCTTTTGGGTCAACCCAAATCGTGAGCTCGGCGGGGAGACGGAGTTGCTCATAGGATATTCCACACTGCGAAGCAGCGCGATCAATTACCGTGTCCTTACGATCACTTTCATTCAGTCGGATACATCGGTATCCCTGACCCCTGGATGGTTTGTCAGGGAACCAATGATCTTGGAATCGCTCACTCAACAACTATAAACATGATTTATACAGTGAATTATGCCACGTGTGTAGAAATTTATAGAGTCTGGCGTTAGTGCCAACTCTATTCTTCCATTGAACCCTGCATTCTTAAAATTCTAATGAAAGAGGACGTATATCATGTATCACTTACAACAGCCAACCGCTCCTTGAACACCTCCAACTGCTCCTTGTCAATAACCTTGGGTGTTCCATTGCTAGTGTTGTTGGAGTTGATGTTGCTAGTACTATTCAAACTACTGTTCTTTTCAATCAGTCGACTCAAAAATCGAACTGCTACGGAAATTTCCTCTTTCATGACTTGAATTTTACTCGCCACTGGTACACTTGTCGTTGAGAACAAAATGATGCTAATTCCGTGTCAACTGGTTCCTCCAGGAAAACAAATGATGAGGAGGGGTAATATGATGATAATAATGATGATACTGACTCTACGTCTTCTTCGCTAAAAGTCAAACACACTTTTTCTCCACAATAATCCACTCTCGAACAATAAGTTCTTCCAAAATTATTTGCATTAGAGCTAGTAATAGTTTCAGAGCTATTCACTGAGCCTCCAAACGCCAACATAAGGAGATCTCAAGCGCACTCGATGTCAACGCTTTGATGTCGCCTAATCAACTTTTCACATTGATTAGGACGAACCTCTTTTTTTTACACTGTGCCACTCTTAAGTATATACTTTATATAAAGACTTGCTCAAACCCTTTTTGAATTCCTATATAGTTATATATAGGAATACAAACTCTACTATAGTTTAAAATTATCAATACTGCACAACTGGCTTGATTCTCAAAAATTGGATTTTTGAGAATTTATTTGATTTAAATTAAATTATTTTTATTATTATTATTATTATTATACTTTAAATATCCTTTTCCACTATAGATGATGAAGATGATGAATATTGATTTACTTTTGTTGTAAAAAGTGAGATCTCACTAGTCGCTGTAGTCATAAAACTGGTAATAACTACCGACATTGAAATATTACTCATAAAATTCACTAAAAAGACAAGTTGGCCCAACAAGCCAATTGATTGAGTTGATCTTCTTTTTTTAAATGCACACAGGAAGTTAACAACGTTTTTTTTGACTATATCGTCTCTAGTTTTTTGACGTGATAATCATGAACAACAATAAAAAATGACTGGATGGTGACAACATATAAGCTGTAGTATCGCTAAAACGAGAGAAAACAAAAACTCTTTTGAGTATATTATCACATACAGAAGAAGAGATTATATTTTCTTTGACAAATTCTCTTGCAAGAGAAAAGAGAACCCGTGTTGACCAAACAATATAAAAACAATGCGGTCGGTCGCAGTTTTAACAGAGTTTAAAAGAGAAAAAATATTGCAAAAAAATTATTATTGTTGACACTTTGACTAAAATCTTTGAATTGCGTTTGCACAAAAAACCAGCACACTTTCTTTTTTAAAGGGGATCCAGTTCTACTTTCCCCGGATATAGAAGAATATTTTATTTAAAAAGTATTGCCTTTTCTTGTTTAGAGTCGTTCGCAGTAGTACATTAATGATGATGTTGGTGGTGATCGAGGACAAAAGTTCAGCCAGAAGTTTAACACTTTGATTTCAAAAGCACTCTGTAAGAGAAGAGCAAATGCAGGATGTTTTTTCAGATTGCAATTTCCTCTCTTCTTAGGAATAATCGTGATGTGATGAGGTGATTACGGATTGATGTCGAAATCAACCTTTGAAAATATTTTTTGTTATCTAGCCCTCTCTGAATTTTAATGGGTGTATATATTGTGTAGTTTAAGATAAAAAGGACTAGATGGATGGAGATTTTGTTGAAATAGAAAATTTAAATTTTGTCTTGAGGTTTTTGTTTTTCTCAATATATGTATTTATGCCTTGATTTCAATCTTTCACGAAGTCACATTTGATGGCTTTTTTGGTTCAAAGTGAAACCTGTAAAAAAGAGAACATTTTATTATCAGTTTGGTTTTAAATTATTTTTTATGGGTGAATTATTATTGTCTACTTTTATATATAACTATAGTCACTTTTACAATAGTAGTCGAATATACGTATATAAGTTAACACAATCAACAAATTGTTTTCCTTTGTTTCAATAAGTTATTTCTGAAGTTGGTTCAATTGTAGATCCTGTTTTGTCTGGTTTCTGGTTTCTTTTTTGGAACACTAACTTATATTAACAGTAATAAATTATATTGGATGTAGAAATATGGAGTATATCCTTCATCCATAATGTCTCTGATGTGATTAGGAAGCTCAAAGCTGGAAGATTTGAGTTGAGGTTACAGTTAGGAAAAAAGCAAGGCAAGGCAGAGCATTCAATCATTCACATTCATAGCTGAATAATATATGTTGCAAGGGAGAAGAGATGATGACAAGTTATCAAATCAAAAGTAAACTCTTTACTACTCACGTTCATCAGCTTCCGCCTTGACAAATTCTATATGCACAAGGCCTACACACCAGCACTTTACATGCTTAACTTAATCAAATCAAATATACAAAGCGAGAGATTTGCAGAGTTCTGCATGAGTAGCGTGTACGTACATTTATCTTTAGTTTGTAGTACATATGTATTTTTGTGCTTAAAGTACAAATCATGCATGATAGACACTTAAAAACAGACTTCCGTGTGCTGTGCTCAAACTACTTAAACGCTTCCTTCATTCGTTCCTTAAGTATTGATGAGACGAGATGGAGATGTGATGGGACATTTGATTAATGTGAATAATATTCACAAGTACATAGTACTTATCTTTATATGTATATATAGGTATATATTATTCATTACCGTTGGGATTTATGTGCAACTCGTGAGTGTGTTTCAACTCTGGAGGATTCTTCACGAATAACTCACTAGGTATATATGAATTTTATTTTTTATTTTACACTTTGATACGATACACGTTTAAATAAATCTTGAAAATGACTTTGAGTCGTCAATTTTTATATACATATGCAAATGGAAATTGCCACTTAAATTCAACCTTTATGCAGACGCTTGCTCAATCAAAAGTGAAATGAAAATTTGGAGGCGGTTACATTCTATATTATTTATTATTAAACAATTCATACAAGCCTCGTATTAGCATGATATCATGTGAATTACCATGATTCACTATCTTATTGCTTTCTGCAGTGAACCCATTCTTATCATACAACAAAATATAAGCTTATCATTTTTTTACCATATCAAAAATAAAAATGATTTGCATGCATTTAAGTTATCAGAATATATAGCATCATCATCCGATAACTTATTTACGACTTGAGGTAAGCTCCTCATTGGTGCATTACATTGAATAAATCTCAAAAACTTTTTTTCTGGAACAGTCAACAGTGATTCATTGAGGTACAAACGTGAGGGATGATGTACGATGTAAAGTAATTTAATCAATTCACAAGAAACTTTTTTTTGCATCATTATAATAATGATTTTCCAACTAAATTGAAACATGATAACGATATATATCATGCGATTCTATGTATTTAATGTATGTAAATGCATTTGGATAACAATCTCATTCCCTCAAATGTTTGTTCAACCAAAACGCGCTATTTTTGCGACGCAATACTATACACAATCGTTACAAAACCAAATACACACGTACATTAAATGTACCAAAAAGATGTTGCAAATCTACGTAATCACCATATATTTCCAATCTAACCTGCAACAACTGGAGAATCCGTTTATCAGAGCGGACGCTAAAGATATAGGAGATAAGGATAATTGTTTATGGAGAGGCAAAAAGCCACGTAGTCTACCTGACTTAAATAGCACCTTGTTGTGAAAAGCATATATCATGCTTCACTGCACGAGAACAAGGAGCAATATATAACATGGAATTGCCATATGGATGCAAAATGCGTAGTAAGTTTTTGGAGGCTTGAGAAGAACTGATAGCATACCACACCATAATAACAATAAATACATAGTATTCTTTAGGCTCGTGTAACATAACATCACATCATCATCATTTACTGGACTGGAACAACATCGCATGTTTTTACTGCGTAATGGGATGCATTGTGTGATTGTGTGAAGGTACATATGAGAGAGAAAAATAGTTTCCCGCATGCAATATCTTCTCAGCGTAAACTAAACCGCTTTTCACTCATCACAATGATAAAAGGATTTTAAAGCTGGAAAGTATGGAGTATATGTAAAGTGCGTCACTTGAGCAGTTAAACCACTTTGGCTCCTTCTTCTTCATTCTCTGCTTCTCTGGACTCTGCTCACACAGTACAGTGACTGACTAACGACATTCGTCGTCATTTCACCTTCAACGCCAAACCAACAAAACCATCATCATCACCATCATCATTATCTGAGTTTTTTTGCGCCTTAAAAAATAAACTCGTAGGCAATTGCATCCGTATATATTATTTATATTCATAACATCCTCATGTTATTTTATATCCTCTATTCTGCTTGACTTTTATGCGATAATTACAAATACTTAGTTTGATACGAAACTTTATAGTAATGTACTTTTAAGCAAACCTTGTAAGCAAGAGTAAAATTATACGTAGGTATATAATATGTGCACGTAGGACAGAAAACGTCATAATCATCATGATCATTGCAGACACACACATCCTTTTTGCCAACCTCTTCTCCCAGCAAATGAGAATGTAGAGCTGGCTATTTTCTGAATTTTTTTCTTTTTGTTTAATATTATTCTGTGAATAGAGCAAGAATATTGAAGATGAAGTGGTCACACCAGACCAGACCACTATTAGTAGCAACAGCATATGTTTGTACTTATGTTGGACTTATACTGGTTGTACTGGTTATCATTTGTTTTTTTTTGCTTAGCGTATCCTTTTCTATTTGCCTTTGGCTGATTGTGTACTTACATATCATACACATTTTAATATACAATACGCTATTTTCGCATAAAAGTTTGCTTGCTCGGCAACTTCGCCCCAGTAATTATTGAACATGAAGAAGGAGCAACAACAGCAAGAAATATTATGGATAAGAGCACTTAATATTATTGGAAAAGAGGAGAGAGAGATGAAATGAAATGATCAAGTGACTGAGAGAAGGAGTCGGAGCAACTCGACTAAATTATTGGAGAAGACTGCAGGACTGGTTCAATGATTCACCGTGATATGATATACGATAATATGATACATTTGATATAGTATCCATAGATGAGACTACCTACATATTATGCACATATACATACGTGTGCTTACTTCGCGTATATTACTTTTTTCGCGAAAAAATTGACCTTCGGACGAGCAAGTCAGTGGGGTGATGATGCCGTTTGGGCTTATGTTTACAACGTATATCATTATATCACGATCTAGCAAAAAAGTTTATATAAAATCAAGAAGAGAAGGAGTATAAAATGAAATAAGTGAGGATGGCCAATATATCCATATGGTTAGAAATGGGGAAAGGTAGGAATGCTTTTTGTACAGAAGAATTGATATTTAAGAATACATGAAAGACACTCTTGTTTTGCTACTTTTAAACAGAAAAAATATATAGGGTTGATTTGATGATGATGATGCGAACATAAGACGAAGACGAGAAGTTATTGAGGACTGTTGCTTCATTCGTTGGTCGCTTTTGTGACTTGTTTTTCTCCTCTTACTGCTCTCATCTCTCAAAAGAAAAAGATAGACTCGCTCGCCTTCACTTAGTAACAGACAAAAAAGTAGCAAAAACACAACACCATCATATCATCCATCCAACCAAAAAGATGAGATGAGAGCCAAACACACACACACACCATATTCACGTACAACAGCGTCAGTCGGTAGCAACCCCAAATCCCCATATACATACTACATCCTCTCGCATAAGGACAGGAGGAGAGGAGGACAACGTAACATACAAAGTCTCCTCTGAAAGAAAGAGACGTACACATATTTCAAGAAGAAAATCCTTCTTCATTTTCAATCTCCTTTTTCTTCTCAATCTTCATCTCAAAATATGGCTCTCTGTAGATTTTTTATTATTTTCTTATGCTCTCTGTACGCTGTTCTGTAGCCTGTACATTGTCCACTTGAGATGAAGACGTATGCACATTTATCAAGTTTTATCCGAATGTAATAATGTTTGAGATGGCAAAATCATCATACCGTTTGGGATATGAAATGAATGCAGAACATATACATCATCTTATGTGTGCCTCATATTTTTATAAGCCTTCCCCAAACGTGGATGCAATCACATAGACACCTATTAACCCACCTATGAGAAAATGCATATTATTTTGATGCATAACATAACATACATACAGAATGATATCAACATATCATAAACATGTTGATGTGTTCACAAAATGTACGTTGATTTTATGGTGGGTATGGTATGGTAGTGTGTACACACAGAAAACTTATTCTTTGCTCCCCTCATCTCGCATCAAAGATAGACTCCTAAAAAAAGCATGCATGATGCATCTCTTCTTCATCGTTCGTTTATCCCCCAATTTTCTGCTCATTTTTGTAAGATTCTGACTATAAAAGTACTGACTCTCCAAAAATCACACTGTTTTTACTCTTTTCTTGCCTTAATTTCTGCTCACTGATTCCTTTGTTTTGTACTACAGGGTTTTAGTTCTGCTTCTCAGATTGAGGTAGTTTACATCTATAACAAGTAGCAGAACAATCAAAACTTTTGAGCTCTTCTTGCTCACCTTTCCTCCTTCAAAAGTTTTTGAAGCTCGAATTAGAACTGAGAACAAAAACAGAAAACCAGAAGTGAATTCAAGGAACCACAAAAGAAGCGTGAAGTAAAAAAAAGCATAGAATGTACGTACATATTACAGATGAAGAAGAATCTTACATAAATTAATATCATGCAGATTAGCAGCTTTTTACTCATGTCCATTTATAGAAATTCTACTTAAAAAGAAGCTGAATTAATCAATTTCTTTTTGCGTGGTCGGCGTAAATTCTATTTCGATATGAATGTAAAAGCCTACCATCATGCTATAGTATAGCGAACTAGATATCTAAGTTCTTCCTTGTAAAACGTGATAAATGACAGGACATACATACTTTTGTGAATCCTAATAGTATACTAACGAGTAATCCTTAGATAAATGTTTAAAAAAATGTAAGCAGAAAATATGCTTCGTTGCATTTGATAATCACTATCAGGTAGCTGGTAGGTGTGAGGATAAGCTTAAAAGCTTTCGTCTTACACACACACAATGGATCGATTTATCGAAGGAAATTGAGAAATGTGAAGGTGCTCTTCCTTCCAACATTCACAATAAAATGCCTTAAAAAGCTTAAGTGGCAACAAATAGCTCACCACCACGCCAGCAAGATATCAGTAGAGTATATTCACCGCACACAACACAATATAATTCTGTCATATTAATACTTAATTCACGATCGTTTCCGTATCCGCAGCACAACTTTTGCATTTCGTATTGTTATTGAACATGTGGAAAAGTTGTGTATGCATCCGTTAATTAGTTTAACGGCTGCTTCCGGCATGTATCACACTATACAGCCCACTGTGTGACTCATTCTTAAGATTAGTAAGCTAAATTTCACCCTTCTTGGGGGTATTAAAAGCCTCTGTGAATGTATTAATAAAATGTTGTATACGAAAAAAGTAATCGAATACCAACAATATAGACATCATCCAAGACGTAATTTGTTTTGAAAGATGTTTTTCATCGAATTAAAAATAAAATCCCAAAATAGCATTCCAACCTTATTATTTTTCTTTGCACAAAATATAATCATTTGTTCAGCCTTAAAAAACCTTTCATGTGCAACAGGGCAACCTGATATGATACCTTTGGCTGACGAATCTAATGATGATGTGATGATGACGCATTTGGCTTTGTTTTTTTTGGTTAAACGTGATGAATGTATGAAGAATTGTTTTGATGTATTTTGATTCCCACTGCAAATCGGCATAATTCAAGAATTTTTAAAAGATGTACTAAAGAAAATATATAGTCGGATGAGAGCACTGATGTGAGCAATTGTAATTACACGGGAGTAATTATACACAAGAGAGCGAGCAATAATAATTATTTATAATATCGCTTGTACATTTCCTTTTGAACCACTTTTTCAGACTTCATTTCCAACTTTTGTGCCATTATCTTACTTGTTTTATAAATCCATCTGTAAATTATGTGTGAATACTGTGAATGTGGAACTTGACCAGGGAAATCCCAGCCTCAACTAACTCACCGAGAGAAATGAGAAACAATGCACAATATAATAATAAAAAATATTCTGGTTTTTGTGCGTAATCAGCACAACACATCCACATTCCCACATTTATCATCATCAATATCAACGGAAAATTACGTTACATATACAATACAATACAACATATATTGTGTATAAATATGAATGCATTTTTAGTTGCTTCTGCTACAAGTTACAAAATAATAACTTTTTTATGTATTTTTTTAAAAACACAAAGAGCTACGTAGTAATAAATGGAATGGGAAACAAAACCGCATTTTTATCGTGGAATGCTTCATGTCGCAATATCATTTATTCTTTATTTTGTATTGTAAAAGAAGGAATGTGTACGCTGGTCAAAACTGGATAGGGAACTCCACTCCATCAACAGGAGCGATAGACAAAAAGACAAACTAGAAATTCAGGAATTCAAAAGACTCCGATCCGGACACACGCATTTTTTGTTCTCCCTTTATTCCCTTCCATTATGTTCAATGTTACATGTTGCAATTTTCCCAAGTAGACATACGATGATAATAAAAAGCTGTTAGCTGTTACAAAACTAATGTATGTTAGTATAATACAAGTGTTTGGGAAAGCCTATAACGAGATATGACGACATATGTGTACTGGCTAAACAAACCGCACACCGAATTAAAGCTCTCCTATCTTGGGTGACCGTGAACTGCTCCCCTATACGATTTTCTGATAATATGAGATATATATGCTGTCTGCTCCTGATGGCTGATGGTTGGAGGTGATACTCTCATGCTAACATTTCATTGTCAACGAATGTGAAAGAGAAAAGTCGAAATTCGGAGGTTCATAGTCCAATATCAAATTATGCTCGTGCAGGAGAAATATATTATAGGACTGAGGTGGCTTTTTGGCTGTTATGTTGGCTACTGTCAGTCAACCAAACTGCTTCTACATCTACGTCAAAGGAATTGCTTACATGACAGTTTTCATATTGGTTTCTTATGAGTAGCGCAGTACATATACCTAAATTATATCCAAGGTTTAGCCAAAATGCTGTATTTGAATTAATAAGTATAATGTGGGAAGGTGGAATGTCCCTAAAACTGTGTAGTATAATTCATAATTACACACATGCTGGCTTCCCTAAAATGCTTGGAATATAATATGGAATGTAGAAATATCGCATTTTCCAATATACAGATGTTAGATGTCTTCACCTCAAGTACAAAGTATTATTCTTGAAGAAGAGGCATTGATACCAATGTTCAA
>JAANSM010000553.1:0-18884 GCA_036850725.1 Orchesella villosa | reverse complement strand
TTTTTTAGAATTATGTTGACTTTTTGTCGAAATATTACCAAAACATGAGGGAAGAAAAAAGACGGCGAATTTCTAAGAAATTAACGAGCACAAAGCATTTTGAATATGTATTTTTGTGAATGAAAACCATCCTTACAAATATAGAATCCCTTTGTAAAAACAAATGCATACCTGTGTGGACCTCAGGAGTACAAAAATAACCAAAAAAGGTACAAATTACATTTACGGGATCAGTTTCACTGAAGAGGATTGATGTCTTTATAAAATGGTGTAAACTAGTGAATGTGCTACCTGCTTAAAAAGACATCATTGACATATTTTTTTAGAATCTTCAAGTGCCTTCGCCATTTAAATATATATTTCCACGCTATTTAACACGTGGGAATTGGAAAAATGTGACTTACACTGTTTTAAGCTACTTGTTGCACTTAAGCTTTGAGGAGTGAGTGCGAGTGATCGCGTGCTCGATAGGGTGTAGTGATAAAAGTGAAAAATATGCCATGGTTGTGCACAGAACGACAATCAGTTAGTGTAATGTGACTTGGACTTTTGTGGAAACCGTTGTGATGTTTCGTGGAAATTCGGAAAATGCGTGCCTCCGATGTGGAGACACGGTCTACCCTGTTGACAGGTAAAGCTTTAATACATTTCATTTACTGGATTTCGTTAGCTTTGTGTTATATTACAAAACCTATATCGTTTCCGGTAATAGTTTACCCATGAAAGAGTATCATTTCCAGCCAAGAGTAAGAAAACTAGTATATGTTCTCAGTTTTGTCATTCGAGAAACGATGGCTATATAGCAATCATGTAATTGCACACCCTTCGTGATATCATAAACGTTCTTAGAAATAAGTGTGTACACAAAATGTTTCAAATTACATACCCAACATTCGTTTAAATCGTTAAGAAAATGTGTCAACCTATTCATCTTCATCTGTAACTTGATATGCAAAATTTATCCAAAGCTGAGACACACGATCATTTATAATTTGCAGTCAGAGCCCTAAAATACGCAACCAGCAATGCAAAAGCAATGTGTACTTGTAGGAGAAACGTGAAATCTTACGTTCACTTTTTGCCTGATGCCCTAGTTCGTCCTCAGGTTCATCTATATACAAACATGAACGAATCCGATGTGGGTGTCTCAAGGCGCGTCTATCATGCCGTCTCAGACAACCACGCGTGTCCACTACACGCGTAGTCAAGAAACCTCCACAATCCACACACTCAAATTACTCTCCTATCGAAAGCTATATAACAGGAGGATACGATACAAAACTAATCTTAATGTCCTCCTCCTCCCATTTCCCATTTATTCTAATAATGAGTGTATTACAAAACGTGTGAACGATATGAGGATATTCTATGATGATATACGACTTGTAAAAGTACGTACGTGAAGTCTTCTCTAGATAAACCATCTGTGACATCAAAATTCATTTTTTTCCTTTTCTATGCATTTTTCTTAATTTCTAAAAGTTTTCACTATAAAATCAAATCGTAATTGTACTGTATAAAAATAGAAAAGCCGATAAGTCATCCAGATGGCAGAAAGTGAAAGCTACTCTTAGAGGATATGGCTTGCAGCAGACCGTGTAATATGTAATGATTATTTATCCCCTCAACAGACACATTTTTCCTACACAACCTATAATGTTTACAAACAAGAGATATGATTGCTGCAAAATAGCAAATTTATAAACCAATACAAATGATTTGTTGAGTAATAATGATGATGATGCTGGCCTTGCGTGGGCTCGTTAACATATATACATATTGCTTGTGCGTTGCGTTGGTCTTATTTTTTGTTGCTCATATAATAATCGTAAAGATTCTCCTACGTAGGTATACAAATTCAGAGAGTGATTTTGATCTAAATCATAATTTTGTATTAGCAATACATTAGGTTACGGATTATTTAATTTTCAATTATGATTCTACTTTTCTAACAATTACACAAGTGAGAAATTCTTCGCTCTTCTATTGCGAAAGTCTTATTCTATTTTGATAATAACCAATTACATGTATCGAATTCCAACGAAGTGTAATATTTGATGTTCTAACACATTTCGTTAAATACAAAGCATTCATCATCACCTCCGGCGATAGTATTCAGTCCAATCCAATTTTATCTTGGGCATATGCGAATCAATATAACGGCCAAATAGGTTTAGAATGCATGCATAAGCATTTTACAATCAAGTCACGTTCAGTTCAGCCATCACAAAAAAACGAGCTTATATCATTTGCTCGTTCTTGCTAGCTCCATATTATCGAGACTAGCTTTATGTAGATAGAAAATGACACTTGTGTTGAGTGAGGAGATGAAGATGATGTTGATGAGAATTATATCTTATGCAAACAAATTGAGATTCCGGTTTTCTGATTTTGCTTTCAATTAGTAGAAAAAAGAGGAAGGAAATTGATGGCCATTCATTCCTCTACAATTATTATTATTAACGTGATAAGTTTTCAATCAACACTGTTCATTTATAATATCGAAAGCAAAAAGATATATGATATATTATCATCTTAAAGGAATTTCCCTGTTTTGGGAATATCTTCACAGGAAATAATGATCCATTGACATGATGCTTAAGTGTAGTTTTCCTCATGAAAATGAATCGTTCCTACTTATTACGAACTCTCATCAGTCATGTAAATACTTTTTTCATCATATTTTGAAGTCCCATTTGTCATGTGCCAATCTTGAGGATGGGTACTAAAGATGACAGACAATGGATCCGGAAGTCACGATTTAAAAATTAATCATATTTCATAATTAATCAGCTATACTGACAATAATCTGTGTTGAGTAAACAGTATAAAGTGAAACGGTAGAGGGAGAGTATATAGTCAGTAGTCGTGAGGTATTTGAGACACAAGTATAATATTATGTTTTCCTACAGGGTTGGACCACTTAAAGACTTTTCCTTTTTCCATTCCGGTTGTTTCAAATGCTGTGTTTGTGGAAGCCGACTGAGCCTCCGCACCTACTACCATTCCCAACATGACCAAGATGACAAGGAAGTATATTGCATGAGTCATGTTCCGAAGCCAGGACCAGGACATCTGGATGGCTCTGCCGTGGGCATCCGTGCTGCACTTAGTGTACCTAAATCTGTTCCCTATGTCAATGATCAGGTTTAATATGACGTTTATGAGAGTGCCCGCGACAAGATTTTTAGTGAAATAATGTGTTTCTTTCTTTGCTACTTTTCCACATGTAGATACGAGGAAGCAACAGCAAAGCTTCTTCTGAGATTGAGACGTACAATGAGCGAGCGAGACCCCACCGAAGAGAAAATGGTGCTTCCCCGTTGTTTGACACACCAAGTCAACAAACCCCTAAATCTAGGCCACACAATTTTGGCCGATTTGATGCTTCTGCTCTTCATATTGCCCACGCTCTCAAGGCCACAGAACTTCAGAAAGCTTACAAAAAGGAAAAGCCAATGCACTACTACTTGGTAAGGAATGTTAAACGGCTAGTTTGGTTTACAAAACAACGTTTTGAGCGCCATGCGCCCATGTTATTTATTTACCCTTGCAAATATGTATATTAAAAGAGTTTTTTTAAAGACAAGTTACTAAAACCCGTTGTGTGTTATGTTCTATGTGTACGAGCTCGTTTTTCTAAAATGGTAAAATGTTTCTTTTGATAGCCTAAAGAGGAGCAGACAGAATTAGAAATGCGTCACCGAAAAGAAGAGGACCTACTTTACCAAAAATTTGCAAAAGCGAGGGCAGAAGAGGAGGCTAGAATTAATGCAGAATTTAGAGAAGAATGGGAACGGGAATTGGATAAATTAGCTTCAAAGTTTGAATCCATCCGAATGAAAGAGGATCCTCATACAGTTATCAAATTACGAGCAAAAGAGAAGGAAGAAATTGAGCGACATATGACAATACGTAGGGATAAGAGACGCGAACAAACAACACGGAAGCTGTTGGAGCATGAACGGTAAATGAGAGCTATGCCTAATTTAGACTTAGAGAACTACAACAACTATCAACTATACGCCATTAAAAATACGTTTAAATTGAAATGCAAATTTTCCTCCGACAGTGCGGCGACAGCAGCTTTGGTTGAGAAACAAAGCAAGGAAATGATGCACCTTATTAGTGAGAGGAAACGAGAGTTTATTCAACGTGGGGGCGAAGATGATGACGACGAAATTCATGGAGTTGTTGACTACGAAACGTATCCTCTTCAACCTCCACCACCATCGCCTCCAACTTCGGACAAGCGTGACATTTATTCTGACCCCGTAGAATTTGCAGACATAGACCAAATAGCGATTTCCGTGAGTCTATTTAACTGGGACATACTTTGTAACAATGAATTCTTGTGTATGCAAATTACATTGAATGTGATCTCCATACATATGTATATAAAGGTGGCACAAGAAGACCAAAAGACATTCACAGATTTAGTACGACAACTTGTATCCCGATGTGGAACGGATGTTGAGAAGGCTAGGACGATTTTTAGGTGGATTACAGTTAAAAATTTGAATGCCATGGACTTCTCAGAAGACGTGAGGACGGACACACCTATGGGACTTTTGAGAGGGATAAAGCAAGGCACAGAGAGCTATCATGTGCTATTCAAAAGACTTTGCTCCTATGCCGGTCTTCACTGCGTTGTAATTAAAGGATTAAGCAAGTCTGCAGGCTACCAACCTGGGGTTCGGTTTACTGACAACAGGTTCAGAAACTCGTGGAATGCTGTCTTCGTCGCGGGAGCCTGGAGGTGTGCACTTACTTCTTGATTAAAATCGCCACATGTGGTTCCATCAGTGATATATTAATTTATATGATTAATACATTATGTACACATGTCTGCTTTTTACTAGGTTTGTACAATGCAATTGGGGAGCCAGACATTTAGTCAATGCCAAAGAGAGAGCGTCCAAGTCAGATTCTCTACGCTATGAGTATGATGACCACTACTTCCTCACAGATCCGAAGGAGTTCATTTTCGAGTTTTTTCCACAACAACCTGATTGGCAACTTCTGAAACGACCAATTACACTCACAGAGTTTGAAGAGTTGCCTTTTGTCAGGAGTTTATTTTTCCGTTACGGCCTCTACTTTCCCCCTGGACAAAGTGGTGATGGTGTTCATAATAGTCACGGAGAAATTATATCCCATTGCAAAGCGGTTATGACCACTGATTCATCCGGTTAGTGGAGTTTAGTAATACTTTATTTGCATCATTTATGTATAAATGAAAAAGAACATTATGTATAAAGTGGCAAATACTTTCGGTTTTAAAGCAGGTGCTGCAACTGTAAGAATTGGGATGCCTCCACAGATGGAAGGATGTCTAATATTTCACTACAATTTAAAAGTATATGACACAGAAGCCGACGTGTTTGAGGGAGTTAGCTTAAAGCGATTTGTAATGCAAAGTGTGAGTCCGCCAATAGTTTCCTTCAGAGTGCATGCTCCCTCGTCTGGGGCATTTTTACTGGATATTTTTGCTAATGCAGTCACACCTAAAGAATATCTTACTGGAGAGCCTATGAAGTTTAAATCTGTATGCAAGGTAATATAATCTAAACACAAGCCAAACCCCAAAGCAAAAGAGAAAGTTAATAAGACCAAAAGGGGAGGAAGGGTGAATTTAAAACTTTATTACTATATTTTTACAGGTTAAAATAGACTGTCCAAGCTTATCCACGGTTATGGTACCACTTCCAGACTGTGCGTCCGGTGAATGGGGTCCAGCAAAAGCTACAAGGCTATTTGGACTTGTACCACTTTCCCATCCAGATCCACTGATATTTGCAGGGAGAGAACTTTCCATTGAGTTCAGAATGTCTAGACCCTTGACGGATTTTATGGCTACTCTACATAAGAATGGAAATGACGAGAAAAAATTATCAAAGTAGGAGCTCCTGAATAAATACAATTAGCAATTTTTTGATTTTTTGATTAGCAAAAATGATTTTACAATTCATGATTTACTTACATTATCAATTCTAATTTTCAGATACGTTAGCCAATCGGTCCGAAACGATGAGGTGATGTTTCTTATAGGATTTCCTGAAGAGGGCCAGTATGGACTGGATATTTATACGAGGGAAATTGATGGAAATGAACTTGCCGGGTCTAGTGGGAAACAACTTCTCACACATTGTTGCAAATATCTAATTAATTCTTCAAAGAAAAATGTTATGTAACTACAAAAAAATATCCACGTAATAAATACTAAATTTTAATACACTGATAAATCTTTTAAAGGATACTTTCACAATAATTTACAGAACAGTATGATAAAGTTTAGAGGTGCTAATGCTAATCACTTTCATTATACGGGAGAAAATATGCATGCCCACAATATTCAGTACAGAACACATCGCTTTTATACCTCCAATTTTGATGTCATTACATCTTTGCATATTTTCTAAGCTAAACAATGAGTTCCCGTCGGTTGGCTCTGATCATACTATGCTATAACTATAACGTACACTCATCGATATGTTGTGTAAAAAATGAATTCTTGGGAAGATTTTAAACTTAGCAAAACCATGGAACACAACATGAATTAATGGGTAATATCTAACTATGTAACTACAAAAAAATATCCACGTAATAAATACTAAATTTTAATACACTGATAAATCTTTTAAATGGATACTTTCACAATAATTTACAGAACAGTATGATAAAGTTTAGAGGTGTTAATCGCTTTCATTATACGGGAGAAAATATGCAAGCCCTCAAAATTCAGTACAGAACACATCGCTTTAATACCTGTAATTTTGATGTCATTACATCTTTGCATATTTTATAAGCTAAACAATGAGTTCCCGTCGGTTGGGTCTGATCATACTATGCTATAACTATAACCTACCACTCATCGATATGTTGTGTAAAAAATGAATTCTTGGGAAGATTTTAAACTTAGCAAAACCATGGAACACAACATGAATTAATGGGTAATATCTAACCAAAGCCCTCACGTGGTGTTTAGACACTATGTAGACAGTAATTTGATTGGAGTCTATTTCATTAAAAGTCTTCTATATAATTTCATAAAAATATAAATTCATTTGACGATAAGTGAGTCCAAATATCATATAATCATTGAACTACGCCAGTCTGTGGGGAAAGACTATTAAGAAATGAAGCAGGTGACAGAGACGACACGCCTTAATATTCGTTGACTAACTTGCACGGATAAAAAATACAAGAAACGCCCAAACTTTGTACTATATAACTAACTTTTGCGTCCATCGAGCTCATCAATGTTTTAATCTACAAACTATTCTCTAACAAAATTGCATGATTATTTTTAGGTTTTAGATCCTTGGAAGCTCTATTCAAAAAACCTAGTACTTTCACTAGCATCATCCTAACTTGCGTTTAATACTACATATTAATACATAATAGATTCCAGAAGTCAATAGTACACAGCATTATAGCAAGCACTTCATAATGAAGGAAACAGTGAAAGTGAATATCAACGAACTTGAAATGTATGAAACTACAGACTTAACACTGCTTAATCATCAAGCTGGTAGTCTTCCCGTGTTGTCAACATTTTTTAAATTTTCTTACTTTGTTGGCTTCTGTCCATTCAAGCTTGGGATTTCCAAACAAGATTGCTTTTACATACACAAAAATAAATTTCAGAGAGTAAACCTTTTAATTGTAAACTATTTCATAGAGTATAATTATGGCATATTGAACATGTTAATTAAATGTATAATAAACTTTGTCTTTAGGCTTTGTGTATCTTACTAGCAGTAACTTCCAACCTAATTCGAGTTTCCGAAGAAAGAAGATATTTTTCAGAAGTTCAAAAGACCAGTTCCAATCCTGTATTTTACTTCAGAATACAAAGTGGATTATTTAACATCATTTTTAATGCTTTTATAACGCTGAGTCTTTTTCGGAATGCCGAGAAGGTTATTAATCTCTTTGAAACGTATAGCAAATCTAGCATCAGTAGCAACTTTCCGAAACCATCGCCGAGCAGAGTGGTAAGTGAAAGTGAGATTTTGAAGTTTCTGTTTTTGAACATGATTTGTTATAAAATATTTTAATGAAACGTACAGGAAACCACCAGACGATTATGCATTGCATTATGCACTTTGTATTTATGCCTTAGTCTGTTGACATTTATGGTCGAGACCGCTATTCCCCGTTCCAGAATTCGACGGAACAATGGATTCGTGGACAATTTTTACTACGAATTTGGTCACATGCTTTTCCTCGAACGATACTTTACCACTGATAACGGAGGGGTTCTACTAACCAAAGGGATTTTAACTTTGAAGAGTGGAATTGATATACTAATGGGCATTTTGAAAGTATTTAGATACATTCACGGCTATTACGGGGAGCTATTCTTGCAGGCTGGCATTATTAGTTTATGGTTACAAGCGCATGAATTTCAAAAAAGAATCCTTAATTCTAATGCCCGTGTTTCATCGACAAATACATTCAAACGCTTTCATGAAAATTTTCATGCCATCAAATTGTTCTCTGAATTCATCAACAATATCTTTTCACTGCCTTTTTTATGGCATACCATTTCTTCAATGGTGGGTGTATCGCTAAATTTGGACGAGATCCTCACGACGGAACAGGGGATCCATCTTATTTGGAAGATTTCTTTTGCCAGCTTAGGAATTTCAAATTTCATTATTGCTGCTGATATTTCTCACAAGGTAAAATACTTAATTTCATGCATCATGTATCGCAAGTTCCACATAATCTCTAACTATTATCTCAGGTAAAATCTTTGGACGATTGGTTATCAAAAATAAGTCCCGAAGTGTTGATTCTTATTCCCCAAAATAATTTGTCGCTGATCATGCATGAGCTGTCGAATAACAAAATTGGAATGAAAATTGGAAATATTTTCACTCTTACCTACTCAATTCTAGCAAATGTAATTAAATTACGGAATTTTTATGCTTATCTTCATAGCTAACAACAGCCTGGTAAACGGTAAAATAATAATAATTAGTACTAGTACTTAATTTTTTGTTTATAGGTTTCTGGAGCACTTATAACCTATTTCATCATTTGTATTCAATACCGATCACCTCAGACGAATTGCGTGTAGCGTGTTGCCTGGTTGAATATATATATATGTTATATATAAGTATACCCTAACATCAAATTTTTTCATATGCATAAGAAGTGCATAGAATGTTTACTTTATTTGAATATAAAAGCAAATATGAAAGTTAATTATTATACGAATTTATAATTTATTTAATAAAGAGTTATGATTGAAAAGATAAAAACTTCAAGGATAACAAATAGTCATGTTAGAAGAATTGTTTGTGCGAATTTAAAATCCTTTCTTGTGCAAGGGGATTCTGAAGAATGTTTAAATCTAAATTGGAAATCAACTATTGATTTTTTCAGCAGTAGCAACCGTGTGGCGGAGGGTGTCTAGTTTTTCAAAATCCATTATAGAAATTGGCTGTGTACCTATTCATACAAAATATGCCCATATTTTCTCAGTCAATTTAACTCTCTAAAGCAACTTACACTCCTAGTGAATGACGTTTTTTGTAAAATGATATTAATTTATCAATTCTGCCGTGTTTTATATACTACTCCAGGAGATTGAATATGTTGATGATGACTTCCGATAGACCTATCCCATCCGTTAGATAACTAATATTTTGTGTTAGTTTTATTTCAATATTTATTCAAAAGGCGGAGGCGGAAATATGCATGCAGGTTCACATTTAATCCTCCATTGAAGTTATTATATAGTAATTTGACAAAATGCTAAACCTCACTTTACTTTATGCACTCGTGACTCGTGTGCAAAATTGTGTAGATGAAAACATCTAGGGATTGGCTGATTGAACTTGAGGCCCAAGACATTATTGAAATACCAGAAAAGTGAGTAAAAGCAATTTCAAAACCTGTTCCAGTTTCAGTAACAAAAAGTGATGGGGCTTACAATAATTTACAATTACACAACTATTTCTAAAATCTACCAATTGCAATTATTTGTTTGTAAACGAATCCAACAATGGATTTTTATTTGGGAAACAGCCTCCTCATCACGATCCCAAATATGCAATTAGGCCTTACTACGTAATATGTAATTACTGCACACACCAATCGATTGATGAGCTTATGCACGCGTACTTATCAATGGTAACGGTAACCCCGTTTTGAAGTAAGATACCAAATATCATGTTTAAACCAAGTTTGAACTGGTTTGAACACCTTTCTCTTTTGCCTGTACTGTAATTCATGGCCCATTTTATTAACCTTTGTTAACATTCGTTCTTAAAGGTTCAGGAGGATGAAAGCATGAATCGGAGCATAAAATAGTTTAAATAATATGGCTTTTAAGCCAATTTGATCTATTATAGTACGTTTTCACACCCAACAATCAAATTGAATGCAGTTGACAGCAAAAATCAAATCGTAAATTTTTGTAAATAAACTACATTGTTGCGATAAAAAAATTGTAGTGAAAAAGTAAAGTATGGAAATCTAGTATGATATACGTTGTATCGATTTCAGCAGCATCAAATTTACAGTCGTGTGACCATTGACCGTGGGATAAATCATGTCCACACAAAAGCAATTCAACAATAGAAATGACATTTTATAATGCACAATAATATTTCATACAGAAATAAATGATGTGATGATTCTGCATTACAATTACAAAATGACACAAGTAAGATTGACTAATTTTGTTTTGATGTCCGCTAATTTTATGTGTCTACATAGGTATTTTTATGACATGACATGATACTATTACATATATTTTTACAAGCATATTTTATTCAACAAACATAACATGCATACTTAAAGTAACGTATAGCATATCAAGTATATCATGCCGTCATAACCTACTTTATGACAGATCCTGACAGTAGCCTTCCCTTTGTCATTATATGTGGCGAGTACAACTTTTGTTTTCCGATGAAGTTCAAACTTTACGATTCATAGAAAAAGTGTGTCACCGAAGGACGAAGGCCCATTGCTTGTCGGAAGTTGCCTAAAAGTAATTTCTGCTGGAGTGTTCAGAAACATATCTTACTCGTAGTGTAATCATCATTCTGTCATCAATCATCACCAATTCAACAGGGGTGAGGGGTAAGAAATACAGAATTGAAAACTTGCATATTGAAATGGTATTCGTTAAAAGGTGTTGACTCATTTCTTGCTTTGTACGACAGTCGCCCTGCGACCCTCCATAGCTTTCGTGAAATTAGTCAATTAAAGCAACGTTGCGTGATTGTCGAATTGTATTGGCTACATCCCAACTTTAATAGGGTTTACAGTTTACACAACATTAAATTCATGATTCCAGGTACAAGTGCTCGTTGAGCCAACACTAACGTAATTCTTTTACATTAAATGCATACATCAATCGGTTCAACAGAAACAGTTATACAGCTTTTCAACTAAAACTGTTAAAGCAAAGAAATTACACTGTCTGAAACTGTGCCTGTCTTATTTTATCGTATTTTTATAATTAGTTTTAGAATTTGAATTTTTGGATATTTCACATGTATTTCATGCTTTTAGTAGCGCACTCTTCAGATTATAGGTTTATTATGTGATTAAAACAAAAGGAAATTCCAATTTACTTACGGAAACTTAACTGAAGAAAACTACTTTTTAATGCAAACTTAATACCTCCAATGCTCACATTGCTCATCAATCATCATTTCAAATTAGCACAGAGAAGTGAGATAAGATTTTTAGTGTTGACGGCATTTTTATAAAAGATTGGCAGGTTAAATATGCGCCACGCAAAATTTAGATTGATTTCATTTTTATGCATTGATGTTCTGTTGAAGGTGCTACTATCACAAATTTAAATAAATAAATATTGTTTATATTATAGGTTTGTTGTTTGTCTCATACAGATACAAACGGTACATCATCGATTTAATTGAAATTAAACGTCTTTCACTACAGTCACAGTTACTTTTCTCGAAACACTTTCGTAAACCACAAATTCATACTCATATATTCATAGCTATCAGCTATCAAACTGTTGACACTATTTTAATATATAAGATATAGATGTGATCAATAAATTGTCAAATCCTATTAATTACACTGGTATTGCAAGTCCTCGCAAAGATTTCGTCACCTCAAGGCGCTAATGGTTCAACAAGCATCTGCCCAATAGGATGATCAACAACTAATGCAATAGTAATTAATAGTTTCACGGTGTTGTCATGTTTTTGCGGTCATCACTCATTCAAAAATACACGCGAGAATGAAACTTCTGAATTCCATTATTATGCAATGATTCATCATATTGTCTCTTCTTGAACACGATCGTTGAGACAAGTTTGCATACTGAGAAAAATTACTTTGCTTATGACAAAAAGGGACCTGTTGTGGAATTTTTGGTGAATTCAGAGAAGTTTGCACTACTTCACAGAACTGCATTGACTACCTTATCATCCCTGTCATCATAGTGTTCGTTGATAACGCGGTAAGTTAACACACGCCTCAATAAGCAAACGACAAAAAACGAGAGATGTGAAGTGCAAGTCAAATGGGACAAATTTAATGCAGTTAATTAAAAATGAATTAAAGGTATATAGGTAAACGTTGTTCTCATCAGCACCCCATCATCATTTTGGGGCATTTATGCTGATTTGCATATCCATACATAAAAATCAGATAATTTTTTGAACCCTTTACACAAGTTGTAAGAAAACGTGTTACTAACTATCTAGTCACATAGTTGATATTAGTCGATGATATAAAAAAGTTTTATGGTTGCGATCTGAAAGAACGATTCATGTCGAATTCCATTGACCATTGTCTATCATGACATTATATACTACGATCCTCCACACACACACGCAGGCGCCACTCAACAACCAACTACCGGCCGGTGTGATAAGAATCAACAAATTCAATTAATACTTCAAAATGCTACTTTAGGTTTGCATGATTAGGGAAATAAAAGAGAGGGGTATATTACATTAGAAAATGTATACTTCAAAGCTTAAATAAGCAACATTGTCCATATTTCACAATAATAATATAATTAATTTCGAATTTTTTCAACTTGTTTACTTTTTCTCAATCTTAAGACGAATTAACTGTGAACGAAATCATTCATTTCTTGTATCACCACGTGCATCCCTCTTAAAAGCTGAAGAAACAATCAAATGGCAAAAGAATTTATTGCCCCCCGTGGTGACTCAATAAATTGGTCCTGTTATTTTAGTAGAGGTAGCCCTCAAATACATTAGCTATTATATTGATGAATGAAACTAATAGTACATTTTTCTTGACACAAACTTTTTTATGGGCACTTTAAAAGTATCAAAAAGTATGCAAATTATTAAACATACTAACCAAGTATGTATACATACAACATAAAGACAAATCTAACAACATCAGGTAGCAAGCTAAATTACTACAATTAAATCTTAACTATTCCAAAAATGAAGCAAAAACGTTAATGAGTTTATCCTTACCTACATGTAGGTCAGTTTTGAATAATTAAAATGATATGGTGGTGGCACAACGTGTTACATGCATTCTCACTTTTAAAATTTATTGGTTGTCTGTCTGTAATGCGATTTTTCATCTCAAGTGGTGCAAACGGAAACGATAAATAGTATGTATTCATGAGATGAACATCAATTAGCGAAATTACTTTTCTTGTCGAGGGTGAACGTGGATATTTATAAATTGTTAGACTGTTCATTGTATTCATTGATATTCCTTCTGGTTATTTTAGTTAAATTATCTTCAATGCTCGGACACAATGGCACAATTTTGTTGAATGTTACACCATTTGCACCACACCAATCTTTCCGACCTATCAATGGGAAGTAAAGTGCATTTGGCACTGAGCCCAGGACAAATTCATGTATTCTACCAGTTGGGTAGAAGATAACCAAATAAAATAATAATTCTAATTTATATATAAGTACACATGCACATTAACAAATTCTCCTAAATCATTTCTGTTGTGATTTTCATACCCTGTTTTTCCTTCTAAGCATTCAAAACTAGTTGCATTTCGATTTCTAACTCTACGCAGTTTTCTTATTTGCTCACTGTAGTGAGTGGCTGTGTTGTGGCTGGGTCAGTTGGAGTGAACTATATATGGGTATAAATAAATATGAACCAGTTCGGTTGAATTGACGTATATGAACGGAAGATAAAAGGTATTGACAGCTTTTATAAGTATATCCAACTCAAAGTGGCTTATTGTTAGCTAGTTGAGAAATTGCACATGAGAGAATTGTGGACGAGAAAGGAATGAAAATGAATTTTAATCCTGTCTTGATATGTCAGAAGAATAGGAAGTGCATGTAACATTAACTTGTTTTTGAGAGCTAATCGAATCAACGTGACATATTCACGAGCTCATTCAGAAAATAAGAACACAATTAACAATGCACTCCTCTTCGCATTCTCCTCGAAATTGCATTAGTTAGTAGAGCACCAAAGCATTGCACCCAATCATTCTATTGTATGTAAAAATGCGAAGTTTTTTTTGTCTGGTAGAGGTACAGTACAGTTTCAATTTGAATATTAAAAGCAATAAAAATCAAGATTTACAATGATTTTCTGAATTTATTCGATTTATTTTAGTTTCCGTATCATAAAAATATAAAAATGCCAATGGTTCAAAAACCTTTCAATTAATCTCTTAAAAATAACCAGATCAAAATGATTCTTAGGTAGCATTATAGTTGATAGTAGTGTAAACATTGGAAAATCAAATACCAATATGAACACCTATATCACAATCACAATGCCAAATGAAATCCTAAACTGTAACTGTTGTGTGATATAACGTTCATTAACGAGAGCAACCGATTTGAGAAGCTTTGACATGAACAAATGTTAAATAACTTTATGCGGCGGAACTTCAAACCAACGCAATATCACGCGTACATATGACTACATTTTTTAAGCTTATGAACATCCACACGTAGCTAACTAGGTAAACAACTGTACTTCTTCGTTACATCGTTAAATATCTTTGCTGTTCTGATTTACATTCACATAATCTTCGGCTTGTCTCGCCAAGTAGGAATCAGGATACATAAAAAAAGTTATTAATGACAAAAATCTCGTTTTCGATTTAAGACGATGCAAAATTAATCAAAAAGGAAATGGACACAGTCAACAGCACTTTAAAGGAAGGGAAGGGACACAATATCCTATCATCTCATTAGCATATAATCTTAAGATTCCCTTTCCAACTGCCATATTATTACCGATCAGTTATACTTAAATGGACGGCAGTTGGCCTAACTAACCTGCTCATTACTCATAAAAACAACTTTTTTGCTCCAATCTTCTGTATATCCTTTTTCTAGAAAAAAAATGTAAAGTACGTAACAAGTAAGTATTGCCGCAAGCAAAACGTTTAAACTGATAAGCAAAAAATCAATAACAAAAGGGAATTTAGTAATTTAGATTGACAGACACCTAGTTTCCAACATCAATGCAATAAAGGAAATGCACTCAACCTCCACGCATTTTCTTGCGTGTGAAAGATTGTACTAATAACATAATATGAGACAGTATTTATGCCATTCTGCCATTTATTTTCTGACATGCACACTTCTCACAAATTTGTAATTCTACGGATTGAAAAAAAAACCAAAGTATTTCAAAGTGATGACCTCTTCTCTTCAAAGTCATCATCGCCCGTGCTCTAGATCGCCTCACAAAAATTAGTAGTTGAGCATTCAGCAATCTTCTATTATCTCATAAATATGAGTGTTACGTTATCCCATAAAATGGGCTAAATTTTCCATTGTTTTTGATGCAATAACAAAAGCATCGCTTTATAACGAATAAAATGTAATTGCTCCTTCTAATTTTTTGACTTTTGCAATATTTGTAAATGTTACGAGTTTATCCGGTCATTGTTTTTTGAGCAATTCAAGCAAATACTACCTGAGATGTGCGGTGTGGCTTCGTTTTTTTGAGAAATTTGTAGAGGTAGCTAACTATCTGACGATGAGTAGGAGAACCAGCTTGCTCATCATCATCTACCAAATAACGAGTTAAAATTGACCAATCCATTTAGTGCCTTCGTGACCCCACCTACCATCTCAAGATGTAAGAAAATACTATATAGGAAATATCGCTTATCGGCTTCACAGGGTGATACAACTACGCTCGCTCACATTCACAGGGGCTTCATATAAGCTATACAATTGAAAAATGCATTGAAATCTAATACACATGGATATAGCTTCAACCTACTTTAGTTGAACTAACATCATGTCGTCAATTTTCCTGCAAACTCTTTTTACATCGCGAACTTATTCTTTATCGATGCATTACCTTCAATGCAATTTAGTAACCCTTTGCTCGCACATTTCATCGCTTAAATGGATGCATATTGGATTCTCAGTAGGCTTAACTGTCAAGACGTCTTGTCACTTGTGGTCGTGCATGGGCATTTGTTAGCATCTGTGTTGTTTTTCTAGTTTTGTTTCAAAGAAAAGGTTACCTATATGATGATGAAGGAGTCCTATATACGGTGTAACTCGATATACGTTGACTTCACCTAATTACTTATGATTTCAATTGGTATTTCTTTTTACGTGCTTAATGTGACATAACCGCAGCAGCATCATCATCATATCATCATCATCAACAACGTTTTCCGTGCAGTGCAGTAGTAGTATTTAATATGTATTTGGTCCGTTTCGATATGTATCATATTATTGTTCAAATGTTCAAAGGATGCAGGAAAAAAAGTTACCTGCTTCCCAATCTACATTTTTTCTTGGCACGAGTGTATGTCATCATGTAATAAACAAACGTTTGTGCGACCACTGCTATAATATCTGTAAAGGGATGACCCTTTCATTTAAAAAAATGTATTTTTTAAACATCCAACACAGCATAATTCCGCGTGTACCTAGGACGTCCCGAAATACGCTCCTATATAAGCCGCGAATACGCATGTCAAGTGACACATTTTGTGATAACACTTTGACTCGAGTACACATTCCACTAGCAAATCTTTCTAAAATTCAAAATCAATGAAGACTGTGTTGGTAAGTTGGAAATCGGGGAGTTTACGAATTCTATGAAAACAAACACTTAAATATTTATTGTAACTAGTGCAAGTGGTGGCAATTGTGAAGAAGTGGAGATGTATTTTAATTTTAATGGTGGTTATTTGACAGGCTTTGGTTTCATGCTTCATGGCTCTGGCTATTGCCGAGCCTCCAGCACCATCCTACTCTGCCCCACTTCTAGGATTGGATTTATCTAACAGTTATGCAGCTCCAGAATCTTCATATGGAGCACCATCTCAAGGTCCACAATCAAGCTATGGAGCACCAGCTTCTGCTCCAGGATCAAGTTATGGAGCACCAGCTTCTGCTCCAGGACCAAGTTATGGAGCACCAGCTCCTGCTCCAGGACCAAGTTATGGAGCACCAGCACCTGCCCCAGGACCAAGCTATGGTGCTCCAGCAGGCCCAACTGTCCACAGACACGTTTACATTCACAGTGCCCCCGATGAGGTACGCTTTCCATTATTTCAAATTTTATTGAAGAAAAGTACGTAAATGCAATAATCAATCAATTTTGTTTATAGGTCGCATACCCAGAGTCAAAGGTCATCAGAGTAGGAGGAAACGCAGACAAGCACGTTAACATTATTTTCGTCAAGGCTCCATCTTCCTCAAGCCAAAGCCAAACTGAAGTCATCTTGCCAGAACAACCTCAACAAAAGACTCTTGTCTACGTTTTGGTCAAGAAGCCAGAGTCCTCCAACAATGTTCGTGTTTCAGGCCCAGCACCAACGAAACCATCCAAACCCGAGGTTTACTTTATTCGCTACAAGGGAAGTGAAGGTGGATATGGAAGCCCAGCTCCTGGTCCATCCTATGGAGCTCCACCACCACAATCCAGTGGAGGTTACAACTAAGCTCAAGAAAGGAGTTAGTGTGATTTTTAACTACTTTCTCATTGCTATTGTTTCAACTACATTTAGCTTATACTGTAAGTACACTATACTGTTTTAGGGTTATTCTTTTTATACTTTTTTATGCACTATCAGTGGGGTAACGCTGATATCTTCTTGGTCTAAACTGTGATTTGTACAAATTGCCATATACTTTATCAAATGTACATGGTATATATAAGCTCTTACGACAGTCTGTTCTTCTCTCTTCTCAACCATTCCTGTCCTGTAAGCGTTAGCACTGAACATTAGTCAATTTTCTACAAGCCAATAAGCAGGTTTATTATGAGGGTATTAAATTCCTTCGTTCATTGTGATTGTTTTATGTTTGTTGGCCAGTTAAAAATATGAGCATTTTTTATGTGTGGTTGCGTTATGTAAAAACTATTTTAGTCGCACAATTTCGAGTTTATGTATGATACCATAATACTAAATAAATAAGAGAAGAGCACTATCGTGACTTTACAACAAAACAATTTTTTTCGTCAATTATTTGATCATACGCATCCACCGACTGTATCCGTCACCCAAATCAGAATCCCAAAGTAACAAAATTAATGCATACATGTGAAATGATAGGCAGATTAAAATGAAACCAAAGCCGATGTTGAGTTTGATGGATCGAAATTAATGACTAATTATGTAGTTCACAATAGCGTTTGTAGATAAAGATAAAAATAAAATGAAGACTGATACACATATGAGATTGGAGTCATTTAAGTATCTAGGTGCATGAAACTGATTATGGCTACCGATAAAATTGACTTAACCCTGCTCGTACGCCAACAGAATACGTCCTACCATCCAATCATTTGACCAGGATTAATAAGCATGTGTGTATAGCTAACTCAATAATAGGACCAGTATGAGACAGGTGAGAAATGAATCCGATAAGATGCTGCTGACTGTAATCTGTCTGCATATCTCAAAAATCAAT
>JAANSM010000552.1:0-26676 GCA_036850725.1 Orchesella villosa | reverse complement strand
GACCCCAAATTTGGGGTCCGGGACCCCAAATTTGGGGTCTGAGCACTGACTGACTACATGGTCCTATTCTTGTCAAATGTAGATATTGACCACGCGCAGCCAAAACTGAAAGAAATCCAATTGCATATTTATTATATCACGGTTAAAGAGACCGATGCAAATGCAATGAGTACATTTTTATGCAATAGAATAATGCTGTCGACGTCGCGTATTATTCAGCGCATACTAAACTAAATAAAAAAGCAGTCAAGTCATCACACTACAGAGTTATCTACTTACGCGTACAAACATTCATGTGCATTATTGTGCATGCATTAACTATAATAGTTTAACACTTTCTGTCACATAAAATGCATGTAGCATTAAATACAAAGTAGGATCCGGGTGTGCATAGGAATAAAATTCCTTCTGATCAAGTAAGTTGTGGAACATAAAAGGGGCTGAATTTGCTGATTTTGACTTGTAAGAGAATGTGAATTGCATACATTGGATAATGGAGAAAGTAATGAAAAGGGATGCATCGCCTCGCACTTCATATGAGCACCACACATAGTACTCCATAAATGCCAATAGTGTTGTATCATCACTTATACGAACACGCAAAAAAAAACTTGCATATAATCAAACACAGTAGTCCGCTTGGAGTCAAGAGATATAATGTGGGGAGGGGAGTATTTTGGGGATTTTTTTTTCTGTGGACATGCTACATAATATAACACAACATGCTTTTCCTCAGCAAAATTCTGAAACCACTGCTTCGTGTTATATGTTATGTTGTCGAGTTAGAATCTGACAATGTGCACTCTTCGTCCATTTACATTTACCTTACCACTACATTCAACATCCTCAGAATTATATCCCACTTGTTTTTTTCTTTTTCTTGGATACTTGGATATACATACATTAGGAGGTGGACAAGCTTTGAAATGAAGAAGTGACTGTGGCTTTTTTGGACTCTTTTCTCTGCATACTTTTTCATGCAATCTGTGACTGCATGGTTATTTCCATGCATGCATGGAAAGGATAAGTTGACTCTTTAACAACTCTTTTTCATATCAACTCTGTCTCTCTATCTCCTCTTCGTCTTGTCGTAGTGGCTTACATAACATTGTATTATTGTTATGATGTAGGATAGAATGCAGAAGAAAGTGTGGCTTTGGCTGCAATGATTCTCCGATGTTGATGTTAAGTTGCCTTACTTACTTGCATTGCTTGCTGCATTCATGCTGGAATGAATCCCGAGATCTCACAGTCACACTAGTGTGTTTTATTATACCTTTTTCTGGTTCAAACCTTAATGTAGCTGCTGGTTTGGTTTGCTTTTCTTGGGTGATATGATGCGATGATGTTTAACTACAAGAACAGCAGTGTGAGAGAGGGAGATGGAGAGAAAGAAGTCAAGTCAATGTCTATAAACTGTGTGGTGTGCAATGGAATGGATATGCCTACCCAAGTCGCATACATATCACATCATCTTGAATGAAAAACATTGTATCCGTAATGTATCCAATTGAATTTCCGTAACTTGTGTTCATATGTGCCTGTAGTGCCTTTTTTATCTATTGCACGTATGTTTGTAAAAGCGTTTAGCAACAGAGAATCAGCAACATGGGTATTATGACCACTAGGGTTTCTATGAAGGCAAAAAGACTGTTGAAAAGCAGAAAAAATTGAGCAAGCAATAAGCAACATAAGCATGGAATATACTTTTTCTTGTTACAAGAGCCGCAGCACTGGTAACAGCTTTACTACAATACAAACATCATCATCATCAGGAGAGAGAGAGGAGACTATGTATTCATAATAATAACATTATCCAATTCACTCCACACAAAGTCCATGATACATACCACACACCACCATCCATACATACACACACACACAATGCAATTCACATCATCGTCATCCTGATATTTTTAACATTAGCAAAATACAAAACTTTTTTGATATGCTCAACCAAAATCCTTTCCCCCTATTCTTCATCATCTCCATCCAAAAACTAAACTAAACTTCACACTTCTTGCACTTCTATATATATATTATTATGAGCAGAGAAACAGAGAGCATGATGATGATATTTGCTTATAACACATTGCATTGGACTATTTGCCTTAAAAATACATATAGACAGAAGCGCAAACTAACTCAAACACATGCCATTCATAGTATGCAATATGCACCCATAATATTTTTATGTACAGACGAGAGAGTTAGTTTTTTAGTGAGAAATGACTAAGGTGAGCATACAAATACAAAATGCAACCCGATAACCATGTTGTGTGAGTGTGTGACGTGACGTGACCATTTATTTGTGAAGTGAAGGTCGAACCAGCCAGAGTGTAACAAACTGAGGGATATCTTAACCATTTAAAAACGCAATCTCTCTCTCTCTCCCTATATATTCCACTCGTTAAGAGCATCAATATCAATCCAATGCTGCCACAAGACATAATGACGACGGGCACACTGCACCAGAAGAACCAAACCAGACTGATTTGGGGTTTGGATTTTTGTTAAAAGTTTAAAGGACTCAGTAGAGAATAGCATGCATGTGTGTATATAAAAGTATCACTATGTACATTTATAATACATAAGTACACACACACACATGCACTCTTCTTGTGTGTACATTGTAACATGCGGACGATGCATAAGATGATAAAAGATGTGCATCCTTCAGACCAGAAAGTCGATACATGTGTATCATCATCAACTAAGTTACAGACGTAATTATAGTGATCCTTTGCTCGCTCTCCGTAGTTAAACCTTAACACATCTCTCTTTCCTCATCCAGAATCCAGTAATTGTATTAGGAGGAAGGATAGCACTAGGAGCAAAAGTGTGTGTATGCTGCTGTGAAGAATCATAGACGCAGACACTGAATAACAATATTGTATTTTGCTACTGGTACTGCTGGTGTGGTTGTTTAGTGAAGGAAAAAAGGATCACTGAATTCCCATCACATTTTGTAAGAATAAAAAAAGGCTCTTCCAAAAAGGTTCCTCCGTGTGATGTGTGTGTAATCCCATGTACAAAATGTGTGGTGATTCTAGATTGTAGACACTTTATCATCAGGCGGACCCTTCTTCCACTTTCCATGTGCTCTTTCAGATTTCTTCTGCTGGACTGAGAAATGTGTATATGCTGAATAAATGCATCATTATTGTTGCCCCAGTCAGACAAGCAAAGGAATAGTAATTGGAGATATTTCCATTCTATAAAAAAAAGTTATAGATACATTGCAGCAGTGTCTGTAAGTATATTCTGAATCCCATCACATCACCCTGTGTGAGTATTTAGAGGGATGGTAATAACGAAGGGATGATGTTGATGTTGATATGATTTGAGATTTGTTACGTGGTCCTCTGGGTCTTATTACAAGGATAAGGATACCAATAGCAGATTGCATAATATGTACACAAATACATAGAGATATAATAATAATATGTGTAACATCATGCAACAAAAACACATGTCAAAAGAATACCCAATGTGAAGGGTGTTTAAGAAAAAAGAATATTCTCCCTCGGATGGGATATATATGTATGTGTATATGAAGGATCAACTACTGGAAAATACTGCATTATGGCAAGAAGGGCTGGAGGAGCAGTAAAGCTGGTTCCATTCACACTTGAAAACTCATTCATTCTCTAAGGCTCGCTCAATGAGGATCATCATATCATCATCATCCTTGTGAGCAGTTTGTACATTTGTGTTTTTGTGTGTGTGTATTATTGTAGTAGTGGTGGTTGGTGGTGGAGGAGGAGAAAGGTTACAATATGATATTGTGTTGGTCCTACACACGTGCTTTATTGTTTGTTATTGTGTGTGGTCGCGGTGGCCCTTCGTCATCATCCTTCCTTCAGAAAAGGAAAGGAAAAGCCACGTTCTTCCTCTAGTCTCATGTTTTATGTAAATATTTTGGCAACATGAGACATACTTGCTGTGCGTTATCTTGATGAAATGCAAAAATGTTTTTTAGTGAGGAAATATGATAATTTTTTAATCGCACTGCATTATCAAATCAAGTCAATGCAAATGAGCAGCTTGCAAGCAAGTAATAATTTAATGCAGATTGCATGTGACATGGGACAGGGACTCCTTTCTCTTTTTGCAAAATAGCTCTAGATCATTTGATTCTACATTAAAAATGGGTATTGAGCCAATTACACAAGTTTTTATTGTTCATGCAAGAAAGCATGCGCAAATTTTTCGATTTCTTTGCATACTTGTGCACCAGTAAATTTGGTTGAGAGCAAATTGGAAATATTTTTTGCAAAGTCATTTGTGTTCTCATGTTCCATTGCGAATGGCAAAGTTGGTGAGTGTCAATGACCAAAATGAACTCAGAACGAAATCCACATCTTTTAAGTGATCCAAATGGATGTGGTGGTGGAGGAGGAGGGTGTGTAATTGGTAGTAGTAGTGGCCCTCCAATTCATGGTTATGGAAGTCCTCAGGGAAGTGGTGTGGACATGGCTGGCGCCACCTCCCATGGCCAACCATGTCCAGTGCCGACACCACCTTGGGTTAAACCCCCAAGTAATAATGGTAACAGCGGGATGATGACCCCAGAAAGTGATGTGAGTTCTTGTTCATCGCCCGCTTCCACTTCTTATGGTGCTTCCTCAACAACTTCACAGTTTCCCCAGTCGCATTTATCCACCCATCATTTACAGCAGCAACAACAACATCACCAAAGATCCTTCTATGGGTCAACTAACTATAATAGTTGTCCTAGTAGTAACTCTGCAAACTCTAGTAATGACCCGACTGGTGGGGCTGGGGCTCACACTACCATGAACCAAATTAGGGGGAATCAGAATAGTTATTGTAACACAAATAGTAATGCAATTAGTAGCAGTACAAATTCCGGGATATTTTATGAGTCGGCTGAAGTTGTAGACCAAAGTCAGTATTACCATCAACAGCATCATTCTCATAACAGTTCGCATAATCATCATCATCAACAGCAACAACATCATCATTTTCATCACCAACAGCAATTCGATAACAATATGCATCTTCAAAAAACAGGGTCATCATCAACTAATTCATGTGCTAGTTTAGAAAATAATGTGAATTTGTCGGGTGAATGTGTTGGTGGTGATGGGGGTGGAAGTGGAACAAATTTTTATGGATTTTATAATCAATCTGGTCAGTACGGAGACTACCATCAGCATCATCACCACCATTCCCAACATCATCATGATGGTAGCACGTACACCGGAGGGGATGGAAGTGGGGGGAACCGAATGCATCACCAATATTTTCGTCAAGATGGTAGTGGAACTACTGATGCCAGTGCCAATAGTGTACCTGTGGGCCATCCAAATTATTTTAACAATAACATTAGCACCCAAAATTATCCAACAGTTTCCGGCACTGCCTCAACTCCTCCAACGAGATACGGTTCTCCAATGATGTTTCCTAACAATCAAAGTCATCAACATCAGCAACAACATCCAAATAACAATTATGGAACGCAGCAGCAGCAACAACAACAGCATCATCAAAATTTGGGGCAAATTCCGATTCGGAGAAATTCGATTGAGTCGTTTAGTTCAGAACCTGGTGATATGCATAGCAGCTATACGGCTAGATACGGGTGCACCAGTACAACAAACATGACCCAACAACAGTTACAGCAAATTAGTAATCATAATCTGTTTCCTAACACGGTGGAAAGTAGTAACTCCAGTGGCATGGTTAAAAGGGAGTGTATGTCGGCAGGGGTCAACACAAATGATGGAATAACTAGTCGTGGTTCTCCTTCAATAAACCCTATGACCCCAAACAGTAGCACTCCCACTAGCTGGTCACCTCATCCACCTCAGGGGGGCTACTTCCCCTCTTCATCTCCTAGCAATAGCTGTACTAGCAGCAGCAGTCCAAATCCTTGTTCTACCAATAACGCTGCGCCTAATCGAACAACCTTTATAAATGGTTCATATGTTCAGGCAGGACAAAGTGGGGTGATTTCCGGTGAAAGTTCTAATTGTCGAAATAATCATGGAAATTTTTATGCGCAACATCATCATCAACAACAGCAACAACAACAACATCCAACACAATTCAAAAGTTGTGCTTATGAGCAATCCCAACAACATCATGATATCAAAGAAGGGATTCAGTTGGTTCAGTCAAACAATGCAAGTAATAATTTGAAAGCNTTGGTTCAGTCAAACAATGCAAGTAATAATTTGAAAGCGGCTTCAGCTGTTAAACACCGTTCCCTAAGTTTATCAATGCCTTTGCCTTCTTATCTTGAGAACAATGGGTCATCTCGACCTGATTTAGAGGGAAATTTTGTGAACCATCATCACAGACAAATGCAACATCATCATCATCACGGTTATAATCCCATGATGGATAGTGCGCAGCATCACCAACAATGTACCACAACAGGAGGACTCATTCCACCTGACCAAAACTTGCTGACGCCGAATAGTGATGATGACATGCCATTCAGAACGGCTTCCGCTGGTGGACAATCAGATTTAGATTCATCTTATGAAACAATGGGAGACGAAGGCTGCTCCAGTAGTACAAGTACAAGCCATTGCATGCCAATGAACACCTCTGGAAACTCGGCATGCTCTCGGCTCAGGTGATAACAACAATGGCTCATCAATGACACCTGATTTACACTCAATGTCTATTGACACGAGTGAGCCAGACTGTCACCATCATCATCATCATCACAATAATCTTCCGTTCTCAACGTCTGCAGCATCCTGTATGCAAAATCATGTACAAACATCATTGCCCATGGGAATGTTGGAAATACCTAATTCCACAGTGGCATTGTGTACAACCAACGTTGATGATCTTGATGACTCTTCCTCCGACTCATCTGATGAGTTACATAATGTGATTTCTGCAGTTGTTGAAAATTCATCAATTGAGACACCTGAGAACACCATGATGGGGGATGAAGATGAAGAGGATGTAATTGGACAAGATTGAAGGAAATGGTGATGATAACTGTCCGAGTGAAAGTGGCGGTGACGTGAATCGAGTCCATTACCATCACTCAGCAACTCCGGATAACCCAGCGGATGTGAATGTCATCAGCACAACGACAACGGATGATGTTGATAATGACAATTGTAGTGAAAGCAGCATGAACAACATTAATTCCAGTTTTACAGCAGACATGTTCAGCAGTAATGATAATAGTAATGGGATGAGTAAAAATGGGAATGAAGCTGATAAAGGGGGCATTGACAGCAACAGTTTTCCTTGCATACCTGAAGGGGCTCATTTTGATGATGATGATGACGAAGATGATGATGACAATGCAAGTATAAACAGCAGCTTTAGCCTACAACTCAAGTCATGTTCGAACACAACATCTTCCTCAACAAACTCCATGTCATCATCCTCCCCTCAAAAAATATCGAAGCGATCATTCAGCGAAACGGATAAGGACAATATGGTGTCGGCAACAAGCCTGACTTTTGGTGCTAGTTTCAGGACAAGCTGTGCAAGCAGTGGGAGTGGCAGCACTTTGTTAAGTGGAATTGGTGGTGGTGGTGGAGGTGGTAGTAATGATAAATGTGTGGCAAACAATGATAGTGAAAGTAGTGCTAATAATAAAAGTAATAGTAGTTTTAGTGCTAATAATGGGAATGGTATGGGAAACAACAATAATGTGATGTCCAGTAGCTGCAAAGCGATTGGTATCATCATCAGCAGTAGCAACAGCGATGGGAATGGTTCCATTATCACTGCAAGTGACGCTAACGGAAATCGTGTCAGTATTCCCAAGGGATGGAAACGAGAAGTTCTGAAGGGAGCTTCCAACGACAATGGGAACAGTAATAACACCAACACCTCCGGAGTTCTTTACATCAGGTATGCTCACGAGTTAAATAATCAGTAAATATATAGTATTTTTCTGCCAAAAAGAAAACATCATAAAACAAATATGTACATTATGCATATATAGGTATATATACACGGTTTTGTGTACAGTCATTCTTCCGGTGTTTGCACACGAAAGAAAAGTAGAGTAGTAGAAAGACGATGAAAATAGCAATTTGCGTGTCAATTGTTGTAATCCAAATATAAGGGAAGCACAAAAAGGTGTATTTATCTGGTATACCATTCTATTAAAATTACGTGCGTCGTCTTAGAATAAGTAAAAAGAGGTCAGTATAAATGAGGTAAAGAAAATTCGCGATGAAAGCTTCCTTTGTCAAACTTTCCTATTTCGTTATATGCGCACATGTCATTGTATGAATCGCAAATATATGTAAATGAAAATAAGCACTTTCTCTCTCAAACGTGGAGGTAGCAAACAAGCGTCACTTTCTCTGCGTTGCAAACAACCATATTATTGAACTAGGAGTAGAACATGTCAGTCCTTGTTTGTGTTAACAAAATGATATAAAATTTTATTCTATTGCTGGCTGTGCTACTCCTCCCGAACTATATACGTTGCGTTGCGTTAATATATAATTGCCAAGTTAAGTTTGTTCATATAAACAAAACTGTTTTTCTTGTGCTCGTGTTTTTATTACAAAGTAAAAAAATATCCATCAAGTACTATTTGGCACACACACACACAGGAAAAAGTAAACTGCTAAATTGCATGAGTTTTTTTCTGCTGGAAGGTAAAATCGCTTCCGTTTTCGTAGTCGACGTGTGTGTGTGTGAGTGGATATAACGTAATCCTGCATCTGGAATAATATATATAAAATGTATTGCTTATACCCATGTTTCATGTATGTCAAAGAGTTTTTCTGTTTACCACAAATAGTGGGAGAGGAGTTTCCAAATGCAAAAACTTATTCATTTCACCTGACAGCCTTAGAGCATTTTCCATATTTGATATTACTACAAAACAACATTTTTTTCTCTCCCTTTTTATTGCTTTTACACATCAGAGAACATATCATGATATTAATCCATTAACGATAGAGGCAGGGAAAACGAAAGAAAGCCCATGAGCTATATACGAACATTAAGATATTTTTGTTATTGAATGATAGGAAATCTTAGCTCTGAATTAAGGGCATGAATAGGGGAGAATTCGAATGTTTGGCATATAAAATCAAATCTGGAAACAATATCGTCGGCACATGAAATACTTATTGTTATTACTTTTACCTGTTTTCTTTTGCCGAAAGAAGAGAAAACATGCCATTTCATGTAAATATGAAACGGATTAATAAAACTAAGCATCTATCTCGTTTGCTCTACAAATAAATATGGCTTGAATACTTGCAGCAAAGTACAAGTCTGCTGGACAAGAAGGCAGATCGGTGGGTACGTACGTACATACAGGATTGTAACCTCAATCAATAATATTTTTACCATCAGGCTTTCGTTGCATTTCTCAAAGTCGTATAAAAGTGAAAACTTTCGTATGCTACATGTTTTGTCTGCTTATGTACTCACACAAAAATATCAAATCCTTGTTTTACCACCAACACCAAATGCCACCGTCAATGTTGCTGTCTTGTAACGCGTTTTCAACAGTTCGTCCCAACAGCGGTGTCTCACATTACTTTTTATTGTATCATTAAAAGGTTTTCAAAACATGGGAAAGCATGAATTCTGAGCTCAAAAAGTTTGACACGCAGTTCCCTCATTTCCCATTGCTTTTCTTGTTCGCTTTCTTTCTCCACTCTTTTCTTACTTTCTTGTGTGATATGTACAATTTTATATTTTTTATAACAATGAGACAACTGAATGAGCCGACAAATAACGTATAGCCTTTTTATTTTTTACTATTCACAAATATGCAGAAGTCCTATATTTTAACAACGCTACTTTCTGTTCCATTAAATACATTATCATACTTTTCCTTTTTCGAGGGTTCGATTCAACACCAAGTTTTTCTAGACCAAAACGTACCGCACTAAAAGAGCTCACCTTCAATGGGATCCCCGTGTTTGAAAGAAATATCGTTACTAAAAAAACTAGCGAAGACTGGAAGAGCAATATATCTGTCATTTCCCTGTGACAGGCGTAGGGGGTAGCTGCTTTGAATTTGTCATTTCCTTGTGACAGGCGTAGGGGGTAGCTGCTTTGAATTTACATATTGTTAAGGATATTTTTTCGTCCATTACGCTTCATGACCATACGTTTCTATACGTGTAATAGTGTCCAACTGGACAATTGTAGAATGGAACGTAGATGCTCACAAACATTATATAAATGGTATTACCATTACTACTTCACTCTTGTTTCGTTGCTCGTTATGCCTACTGCTTTGATGCAAAGATGTTATGTCGAGATATGGCGTAGCATTTGCCACGTTGACTCACACACCAACACCACCATTCCTAATCCGTGCATAGGAGAGCCCGATACAATTTTAATATTTACAGGTCCAATTGTTAAAACGAAGTGTGCAGCTGACAGCAATTTACCATTTCCTATGAATCATTTCTTGTGTGCATGTTTTGAGGAAATTACCAAAGTTTTTAGTGGCCTGTCTGTATTCAGGGCTCAATGCAGCATAAGCATAGAGCCAGAAAATCTTCTTTCACTCCTCGGATAGAAGGATGTAGTTTAATGAATTCTGTATTAAAGTCACAGCGGGGTTTCTTACACGTTCTTCGTTCAACCTTTTGCATATAGTGTGTCTAGTGGACCTGTTGTAGCTAAAAAGGAAATTGAAAAAGTGGATGGTGGTGATTGTCCTTCTGCTTCGTTCTCTTGCTTTTATGCTACATTAAAAGAATAACGCATTTGAAAAATTGAGATAGAAATCACAATCAATTTAATTGAATCAACGAAACTGAGCCGAGAGGAGTCGGAACGATGAAAGGAGGAAGAAACTGATTAATTGTTAGATGAATATATGCACTAGCAGTGTGATAAAGAGGCATCGCATTAGTTGATGGCTTGGCTATGATGATGGTGATGTTAGCCGCGTTTTATATGCTAAGTATCAATTTCTTGTTGAAATGATATTGGTATTAGAACTGCAAATGGAATAGTAAGAAGGACAAACTAACTTTGGAACAAAAACACTTGAAATGAAGATTTATTTAAATTGCTATAAAAACACATGTGTTCCAATAGATAAATAAAGTCATTAAGTATCATGTAATGTCAGCAATTTTTCTATGTTGCATGCAATGCGTTTAAAATTTAAACACACATAAAGACAAGGTTGCTGCAGCATGGGGAAAGGAACATTCTTGTAAAACAACGTCAGTATATACTCATTCATATATGATGATTATTATCGCATGTCTTGATTTCATGAATAATGGTGAAATTATAAGGTACAGCTGGTAAACCACAAAATATCATATCATCATAATCATGATTTTCAAGCAATGTGCAAACTTGACATTTAGCAGGCTTGCTTGCACGTTACGTTGCACTCAATTGAAAGTGTTTGGTGTTAGAAGCGAAAGAGTCTCATGTCTCATGCTGGTTTACTACTTATCGTTATATCTTTCTCGTTATTCTCTGCAATGTAATGATGATGTTGAGAGCGATAAGTTCAAATTCATCGCATTCCATATTCCATTTGAAACGGTATGGTGGTCTTGGTCTGAATTAGTGTTTGTTTTATATTCAGATAAATAAACATTTTTTGCCAATGTGCAGATGTTATTATAACGAACCACCGACATAATTTGCACAAACAACAAAATGCAATTATACTAGCTTTAACTATGTATATTAAGTTTAAAACGTTTGAGAAGAAAAAAAGTAACACTTTTGTAGCTATGAAAAAATTACCAAGTGTCAGGTCACGAAAACAAGCTGTGCGAATTAGTCAACATAAACACTGTAATCACTTCAATGGTATGCAATAAAAAGTCTTGAGTTTATCGCTCCATTTTAAGAAAATCAAATAGATCTTACATTATATATATTGAGTCCATATAAACTCTTTATTCAGGTATGCTAATTTAAATTATACTTTTAAATAAATGCCAGAATACATTTGGGTTTAAGGAACCCATGAAAACTTCAAATAAACGTTTATTTTGTTTTGTTCCACCACAAATACATTTACACATTCGACATTTGTATATGTGGTATGTAGGTATGCTACATAAAATTAATTTCAATGCGAGTTGAGCAATTTCGGTTTTTTAAAGATTGACATGGACAACTGAGGTGTGTGTGTGTGTAATGGAGAAAATCCTTTAGCTTTGTATAGCTGAGTATTATTGATGACGGTAATTTGTGATAAGGATGAGGGGAAAAGAGTATTATGTGGTTAGCTAAACCAGAAGGTTTAATGTAAAGAGCTAAATTGTATTTTTGTGAGTGTTCCACCGCTGACCGGAAAAGTAACCAGCAACAAGAAACGTGCTGAAGTACTCAATATTCACAAAGGCACGAATGCAAGCAACGCAAAGCTAAAATGACTATTATTAAGACCATTACATTACCATTACTTACTGGGTTAAGAAGCATTCAACATCATTCGAGAAGTTTCAAATGTTTAAAACAACGCTCTAGACTTCCATTGCTAGTCATGAATTTTTCATGTAGTGAGCCAAGTGGTGCATGGTGGTAGGTATAACACTTCTAAAGAAAAAATGAGAATGAAAGAAAATTTCCATTTCAATTTGATTTACATTTATAATACTTAAATAGGAAAAAAGGTAAGGAAAAATAGGCGCAGTTTAGTTGTTTGTCTCAGTCTCAATTTAAGAGTAATTTTTTACGACTTTTCACAAGTTCGGATTGCTACTTCAATTCCTTCTCCCTGTATCATTCTTAAGAAGGAGTGCTTTTCACAAGTTTTTAGTGCCTGTTTACATATTGAAACAGAAGCCCTGAACATTTTCTTACATTCATGTACCTTACGTTTATTACATTACATCACTTGCAAATGTGAACCGGCAACGAAGAGAAAAGAGAACAGAAGGCAAAGAAAAACTTTTTTTTATTAGCAAAGCAAACTCGACTCGACCTGATGTGGTTGAAAACAGGACATGGAATGCTGGAAAAATATTAATGTGCTTATGCATGCCATGAGAGTGTTTGCATATACGTCTCATTTAAAAAGACTGTTTTTTATTTCACTTTTACCCATAAACTTTACCGAGTGCATGTTGCATACTAAATAAGTGCTTGTATACATCCAGTCATTAGTGCAGGCAAGGCTGCTACCGGTTTCCTCAATTTTTCTGACGTAAGAAATGAATAAGGCGTGTATAAAAAGAGGGTATATTTTAAGCCGTTGATGAGTCGCTAGTTGTGACTCTTTTACTTCGACAATATTTTACGGGAAAACGCGCCTCACATTCAATATTAGTTGACGGGTTCACGCGTCCACTTTTGTTCCATCTCCATCATTGTGAATAGTTTCACTACACACATATTATAGACATAATTTAATATTGCATGTTGAGTTTTCTCTATATAAAATCCATTAATATTCACTCAAAGTATTTCTTCGAAAAGACGAGAAGTAGAATTTATTACGGGTAATGCGTAAAGTGCACAGGTTACCTTTTTTTGTGACACGGCATGACATGGCATCTCAACGACATAATATGAATATGTATTAGCTCTATGCTACTTCACTTTCTGGCCGACGTGAGCTGAGTTGAGCTGGAAGTTTTTTTCTCACTCTCCCAAAAGTAGCTCGAATTGAATGCAAACACACTATTCCAGAGTTCCGGAAGTGGAGTAGTCAAGAAGGCAAATGTGACGCTTAGAAAATGTACCTTTTTAAAAGGTTGAAACGAGCTTTTCAGGAAATCAATCGCGCTTATTTGCCTGGCTGCCTACCTCTTGAAAACGTGCACACATGAAAACCAGGTAGGTATAGTCAAAATGCATTGCGTTGATCGTATCTTTTACCTCTACTGCTAAGCAGTCACCTTTTCTCTCAATCCCCATCTGCTTCCTGTGTTGCATTCACTTATTTTGTGGTATCACATATATATATAGAGTATGAAATGAGCCAGCGTTTTTGTTCTTCCCCTAAAAATAAAATACTCTCAACTCTCTTATACAATTTAATCCGTAATGCATCTCACTAAATGAATGGTTTTCGTGTCAAACTTATTCACATTAACAGGACTAAATTAGCAAATGCCAAATGCTCGTTATTATAACCGATATACACGAACACGAGGCAGCTTGCACCTAAATAAAATACTAAAAAGGTGCATAGCGCATAGTACATAATAATATAGCATATAACATATATCCTGAAAAGAGTCAAATTATTTTGGTAGAGTGTGTATATTCATGACATGACTCTCTTTCCAAAGTGTATAATTAAATGCACATGCTTTCCTACAATGTAGATTGTAGATGTTGTATGCATGCATGACATTAAAGTAGACAAAAGAGAGCCAAGAGCGAAAGGAAAACATTATGCCTTTCCAGTTTCTTGATGAAAGATAATGAATGCAATGTTTTGACTAAGACTCGCGTGCCACCGAAAATGAATGGCAATATAAAAGGAAAATGAGCCCATTTTCCAAACTGCAAAACAAACTTTGCACACTAATAATACTCAAGAGTTGTGCCATAGGATAATTCAGTACAGACAGCGTGGCTCTCTTGGGATAATGATGTTGACGAAGACATGGTAGTTGTTTATACGAATTTTTGTTTTTCTATATAGCAACAACCCCTTATGGAGTGAGAAAAATCATCTTGAATTGCTCTCCATTTCATGTTTAACGCTTTTAGTGTATATTTAACTTGTCAAATGTAATTCTTGTTTTTATAAACATTGGGCAATTTACTGGGTTTCATAAACAACCAGCCAAATTACCAAACAGCTCAACTCCGCTGTGTACTCTTCCTACAAAAGTAAATATTGCGAAGGAGGGAGTAACATGAGCAGAAATTGGATTAGGATGTAGAGAGAGTCTTTTTTTTTTGTCAGTTCCACAATTATCACACTCGCTCCTTATTAACATGAATGTATCACATCATCAAATACCATTTTTTTTCATGAATGCCCCTCTTTCCTGTGTATCACCATAAATAATTGGATGGAAAAAAGGACTTGCTTGATGTGTGATGGAAAATGTTGAATTATATGTTTTTGTATATGGTCTAAGTATTCCTTTATATAAAATGTGTGTTTTGTAGTGGCCATGGCCGACCGAGCCCCATCACATTTTTCAACAATTTTCTCCATATTATCATCATTATCACTACAGAGTAATAGTGGGCTGGCTGGGGGAACGTAGAGCAAAGAAATTAGAGGATAATTTTATGCTGTATGACGTTGCAGATATTATTACTTTATTTACGAATCGGACACGGTTGCAGCTGGTTTCTGTCAACTAAATTAGAAATATATGGATATAAAGCTCTTTATCAGAGAAAGGCATCTTGTTGCTAATGTTTATAACAAATAATATTACGTAGTATGAGATACTTATCTTCCATTTTCTTCCAATGCGCGCATGCCTATTTATTGTGGAGAGAGAGTGCAATTTGAATGCGACTTTGATATTTTGATTACAAGATCTGATTACAAATATGTATTTTTTCCGGCAGCAGTAGTAGTTTTGGTTGGTAGTAGTTGAGTGGTAGCATTAACTTGACATTTATATGTACACACCAGGATTGTAAATAGATGCGATGGGCAGAGCATGATAAAAAGAGTCAACAATCGAAAATAAAGCATGAAGTACAATATAGCAAGTGACTATTCATCAGGATGAATGACGCATGCCTTAAAAGAACGAACGGCAGGGATGCAAAAGAGCTTTAAGAATTTTTCTCATTCTGTTTTATACACGCTTTTAGTTTTGTTGGAATAAATTGGACATGGTATGTATGTGATGAGAGTGAAGAAGAGGGATGTGTGTATTATATGACTTGAAAAGTGTGTAGCGCCGAAACCGACAAGCCCTCTTGTAAAATCTAGAGATTTTGTCAGGAATGTTTGTAAATGGATTAGATGGCAACCACAAAACAAGTTCACATGTCTGTATGTTTGCATTTTATATGGAAAATCCATTCTACTACAACTAACTTGGAAAGAGAGAGAAGAGGAGATGGTGTGGTGTGGTGTGTGTATCGGGCGCTCACTAAAATCTAAGGATTAAGTTTCAAATGGGCAATTACAATAATATGCATGTGGTCGTTCGTGGCATGTGGCATATTGGATTACAGATAAAGAGAGAGAAGAGGAGATGGTGTGGTGTGTGTATCGGGCGCTCACTAAAATCTAAGGATTAAGTTTCAAATGGGCAATTACAATAATATGCATGTGGTCGTTCGTGGCATGTGGCATATTGGATTACAGAGGAGATAAGTCATAAAATGCATGTAGTAAATCTCAAGAGTCATTTTGACTTGTGTAGTTTGTAGTCGACGAGACGAGTCGGTGGCATTTCATTTTAGGGACACGAGGAAACCTAACTATATCCGCATATTTTGTTCCTGCTTTTATGTTTTCTTAAAGAGATTATTTGTTTATACTTAATTTATTACATAATACGGTATCGCAAACACAATGCTACTTCTTCAAAATGCCACTCATTCCTATTCTTTGCCTTGTTTTGTATGAGTATATCATATATATATAAATGTTTTATGTGTCGAGGTTTGAAATAAGACTCCAGTTTAAAAAAAAACGTCGGAATGCACAATAAAAAGCCGAAGAAGGAACACCCAACAACTTTGTTTCTTCGCATTCATTTCATATGCATTATATAATACAATTTCTTGTATAGAAGACACTTTAATGGTTTTTATACTTCTGGTTGAGCAAACTTGAATGTGTGTATTTTACGGGGTATTTCATTACGCAGAAAGGAGTTAGGTGTTTGAACAAAAAACAAATACTTTTTTGTCAGCCTGCTATGCTATTTTACATGGAAAGAGTGGCATTCTTCTCAATCAACTCTCATCGTGTCCTGCCTTTTCCAGCTTCCAGAGTGTGTGTATCACAATCACATTGAGAAGAAAAGAGCGTCGCCAGATTTTTATATTTCTTGGCAGCAGCAGCTCAGTATGATACATATGAGATAACATGTAACATGGTTTCGATTCATACTAAAAACCTTAGAATAAATTTGACTGGATAGCTGACTCGCCAGAGAATTGCTAATTAACATTTATGTCCATTTCAGTAACCAACAAGAAATATTCACAGTTCATATTTGAGCCAAGAACCAGTATTTAGCATTTTTTGTTGTTTCTTGAGGTGCAAGTCAGTGAAAGAATTTTTATACAAGCAGCTATAGAGTTTATTACAATATTTTAGTGATTTGATATTTTTTCCCTTCAATAAAAATCGGTAGAACAAGCCCCATCATAATTGGCATCATCATCATCAAGATGATCATCATGTTCCGATCATTGATTGGGTGATTCTATCTCCTCAAGACATGCAGATGGCTTTTCAAAGATTGACTGAATTGAAGTTGATAGTCATCAAGATCAAGTTCAGTTTTTATTTATTTTATCTGGATGAGAGAGGAGTCAAGCACACTACACCTCATAAAAAGTAAAAGAAGAAAAATGTAAACAAGTTTGTATAATATACGCATTTGCTTAGTACTATATCTATCTCTCTGCACTGAATTTATTTATCATGGACGGAGGTAATTTTTTTGTGAAAGTGTTAATGACTGAATGATATGCCTTGCATGAGTGAGCGGCAAATAATCTGACAGCACACGGGGACCAGGAATCAGGATATACTATAAATATCTACCTAAATACTAAATACCGATAAAAAACGGATAGGATTTTTTATATCTTTAAACAATATTGAATATCCACACTGGTGTGGATTTTTTTCTTTTTTTTCTTCGCTAAATTATTCTCAGTCTTCGTCTCGATTGAAACATGACCAGACAATCGAGATAATTAGAGGCCTTCTCAATCTTAAACAGCAGTAATAAGTACAAAGTAAGTAGTAAGATGGCTTTCCAAGATACACAAAAACACACACACACAAGAGTTATATATAAGAAATGATCATGAACATGCCAAGGTACTAATATGCTATATAGCATGTCCTCATATAATATATAACTTCGTCGTAAATTGATTTTTTTCTGCAAACTAGTGAGGTAATCGTTATACCTCCTCTTATCTTGATCCTTCCTTTTCCAGTTGATGATGTTACATTCTCCTTTTTGCCGTGGCATGCCAGCAAAAACTCATCAGTCAATAATCCTGCTAAATTCAATTGGATGCATGTTTGTAATTACCTGTCCTATCCTTATCCTTGCTACACAAACTATTAGTAAAAAAAGTTGTTATGTTATTTTTTTTTCTGTGGTGAATAAATACTACCCCATTTTATCAAGGGAAAATATAGTAGTCACGTTATACCCATATTTTTATATCTTTCTTTTCCTTTCTTGACTCTTGTTTCATCTGTTGCCGATCTAAAGGGAGATCGTTTAATTGATGATTGACCAAGTTTACTTTTTTTTTGGGTGTACTGATCCGAAAGAGATAAAAAGGCAATTGCTTCTTTTTCCCAATGAAGTGGCAATGGCTAATCATTACCCTTCTTTCTTGTTGGCTTAAACAAATTCATGAAGCTTGTAATAATATATCCTTTTGCATTTTTATGAGATTTGATTTATCAATTTTTCCACCACAACATGATTGTTTTATGTGAGTTTGACGTGGTAGTTTCTTATTGGATTAAAAATATCCAATCTAAAGAAAATGGACAATCTTCCAGAGAGTATAAAATTGAGAGAGAGGTTGAAAATAATGAATTGAGATTGTGAAAACGAATAGCATTAGAAACCCAAATCAATATTTTCATTTGTATTCATGAATTCATACCGTGGGATCGACACTTCGCTCGTCTTCTTGTATTTCATCATTCGTCATCGTCTTCCTATGTATTAGTGCTGTATCCACTTGGAAAAAAAGTGCATAAACCATCGCTCAGCATTTTCATCACTTCATCGTAAGGTGGAACGTGAAAACGGTGAAATACAAATTACTGCATTGCATATCATATCCCCTCCACATTCTATATAGAGATGCACATTGACTTGACCACACATTAAGGGAAAGGTATAATATTCTATCAACATACATTGCCCGTTCATCATCATCATTATCATCATATCACATCACATTAGTTGGTAGCAAAGCAAAAGTTTGTTGTACTAAGCTAAATGACTCACTCACCATCAGTTAGACACTCCATTCTATCACAGTTCAGAAGGGAACTTCTTCATGTTTTTTGCTCAACTTTTGGAGAAGGTTATATTTTTCTGTAGAAGAAATGGAAGTTCAATGCCATCTCCTTCTTCATCTTTTTCCTACTTTCATCATTTGGATGATGATATATAGTATTACCTTGCTGCCTGCTCTCTCCACACACAAATCTACACAAGATAGAAGGGCTAGGATGTTGATAACGTTTGCGCATTTGTGTTTGATGATGAGCTGATACAGTAAAAGGAAAAACTTACTGGAGCTCATAATGTTCGTTCATGTCTATCACCCATCATGATTCAATATTATAATTGAATGCGATATACTTCCTCCTTACATTAAACTAAGTTGTCTTTAGTTCTATATGCCTGAGAAGGAACGTGTACTAAAACATAAAAAGAGCGTATATATCATAAAAGTAATTTTATAAAGCAAAATGGCATTAGGTATATTTCGTTCGTTGTCGATCTTCCTGCCTTGGAGCTTCTTTTCCTTCTTCAAAGAGTTTGGTTGTTGTTGTCAGCTCTAAGTAAACTAAAAAGAGACGGTAGGACACGAACGAACAAACATCAGCCGTGAGTTTCTTGCACCTGTAATCAATATTTCAAGTAGAAGGAAAGGAGTAAAAAATAAGCATTATACACCTATATGCTCAACTATAACTGGGAGACTAGTGGGTGATTGTGATTATTATATGCATCAAACTCCATGTCACGATAAACGATGTATGAGTTTGTAACAAGACCACGAAAAAGCAACGCAGCGCAGCGAAAATATGTGCATACACATAACTTATGTATGTGTGTAACATTATCGTGTTCCGAATGTCTTTTAAGAGTGAGCATTCATGCCATGGCGCTTGGTTGTTGATGATGATGATGAAATGCAAATGACGTTGAAAGAAAAGAGGATAAAAAACTCTGTGCTGAAATGAAAGCACGTAAAGTATTGTGATGCTCCTCCGTTCCGTTTAAAAAGGGAGAATAGTCGACAGCCTAATATGTAATAAATTCTCGTTGAGAGGTTGCTCTCCGTCGACAAAAATTGGAAATTATGCAAGTGCAAAAAAGGATGAGGTACATTGGCATCTTCTCTTTTGTTCTTATTATCGCACCTTCTCATCTGTCGATAATGTAAACAGGTATAATGCAATGCAATATACCACTGTCGCACCACTCGAGTTCGACTCTCTACTATCTTCTCTGGACTACCTGTCAAACGTGATTATTACTAGGAATTGTGTGTGTAAAGTATTGAAGAAGCGCGTTCTAAGAAAATGCGAAGTCTCGTTTTGGTAATGGCAGCCCATTACTTACGTCCTGAACATTATATGTTTATAGTTATAGCGGAAATGTTTGTTTCTTTTTATTCTACTTGGAAATGTGACCTTTATGAACAAAGACAATCTAAATTCAATCTACGAGAAGTAAAATTAAATTGATGGAACGAAATCTGTAACTCTAGTAAGTCGACATACAATTGAAGTAGGAGTAGAAGTGGAAATGTAATTATAATTAGGATGTAATTAGTTGGGATGTACGTAAGTACCGGAATGATTCATCATTTTCTAGATTGACATTGTCAATTGTGGTTGTTTAAATCGCTGTAAAGATATGATAAGGATAAGACAGATTTATTCACATGAATTGCTTACTTGGCTTTGTGAAGCTATAATGCTAGTTTGAAATGAAATGCAAAATGACACGATATTTCACCAAGTGAGTGGCAGTGGTAACAGTTGTTGCTCATCACGCTTGGCATTTTAATTGCAGCATATTTCAATTTATCTCACAAGTCTTTCCTCCCGTGAGAAAGTTGTTGGGCATTCTATTACGAAATGCTATGCTAATTCTTTGTGAAAAATTGCAATGTAAATGAGCTGAATTTATCACTAAAACAAACGAATTTACATGCTAAAGAAGTTGTATATTATTCTTCATGGAACAACTTTTCACAAAAAATGGAAAGACATTTGTTTGTCCATAAATTTTGATAGTGCCTGCGTCGCACATTGCTAGGTTGATTACCTCAATTTCTTTTCTTTCACTATTTGTTTTCCACTGTTGAGCATCGATAACGCAGTGGAAAAACAATATAAACTAATAGGATTAGTGTTGCAAAAGTAATATGTTGCTCTATAATAGTAGATAAGGGTGGTATGGTAGTAGTAGCAGTTGGTAATTTAGCGAGCTGTAAAAGACAGAAGAAAAAAAAGAAAAGAAGTGAGCATTAACTTTATGTGTTTGTTGCGTTCTTATCATATTCAATATTGTAGATAATGTGACAGCACAACTCAAGTTCCGTGCGCAAATAAATGCCTGACAGTGCCAGCAAGTTCTGGTAATAACAATAATGTAGTTGTTATTTGTGGTGGAGGATAATATGGTTTACAGAGAGAGAACTGAATGCGAAAGAAAGAGAAGGGGGGAAACCTCCAAAGTTTCTTTTTCTTTATGGCCGGTTGTGTTTATGATGCGATAACTAATAGCAAAAACGAAAACAATAGCCGAATCAAAAGTAATCATCATCGTATCGCATCTTTATAGTGTGTGGGTATATGTATATACTTACATGTTATACTCACAGATATAGAGGCACAGGTACCACTACCGCTGATAAAAAAAGTTTTGCTGGACTGGCGACTGAGGATTTCATTCTTCTTTCGTGGTCTCAAACAAATATTATGCACATTCATAACATCAGAGACAGCCAGACTTTATTTGGTCTTGGGATTTTGTTAAGTTGAGAATTAATCAAGATTCATGAAAGAAACAACAACCGAGAATGTATATCAGCGTCATCATCATCACCATGTAGCTCATACAAAATCCGAATTAAGCTTTTTTATGTGATTGTGTGGTTTGATATAGCTGCATCTACATCGGATACATATGCTCACCATAAAGACCAGTCTTGAAGTGACTATATAGATTCTCTTCTTGGCTTTACTTGACGAGTCTAATTGAATGTATGAACATGATATTATTCCCATCTTTCTCTCACTCACTCACTCCCGCTCATCTCATCTCTTCATCTTATATTACATTCCAAGGTGTCTACTTTCCTCTTGTACATAACTCATCAAGATAATAACGTGTTTATATAAAAATTACCTGGCATACTGTCCATCTCTCCTTTTGGCAAAAGGCTTGAAACACAGGACGAAAAAAAAGCTTTTCTTAATGGCTAATATGTTCAAAAAGTCATGATAAGTATGATGTATATCCACACTTACTCTGTCTGTTTCATCCACATCAACTATTTTTTTTGTTGTATTCAGTCCAGCAATTGTTTTATTTTATGAATAACAACATAGACTGACTGACGGAGAATGAAACAGGGTTGACCAAACCGATTATGGCAAGAGATTTTGTTTCGTACATGACCAGAGTGGAGTGGATTGTGTGTGTGTAAGAAAAGTTGGTTTGGTTAGTATACTTTGACTCTTCTTCATCCTGTTCTGGAATTGCTGGATTGATGTTGGATGTGTGGGTAATAATTTTTTTGAAGACGACGAGATAAATAAAAAATAATATGCCTTTTGACTAGCCTTGACTTTTCCCTAATTCAAGTGATGCACACATACACATAAAAATAAATACTGTGTATATATCATCATCATCACGTAAGATGGATGGATTGTTGTGCAAATAGCATAAAAATATTCAAGTATGTGTGTGTGTAGTATATGTAATGTATGTTTTACGGACAACCAACTCCTCTGCTTTATCTCTACCATGCGTCATATTTTATAATGAAAACGCATCTCATTCGTATGAATTAATAATAATACATGTATGTACAACGATCAAACTTTTCCTTCCAGTGTGCAGTATAATAACTAAGAACGAACCGTCATAATAAGCACAAGCACATATAGGATTTTATGCTCTATAGCGTGTTCCATTTTCCTTCGTAGAATATTCTATGCGAGACGAAAACACTGAAAACAGGTGGGTGGTCATCATTTTCATTGAAACAAGGAGGTTTAAAGAGTGAAGAGAAAGATGAGTGTAACACTGCAAGAGAGAGAGATTTATAATATTCTATGCGAGACGAAAACACTGAAAACAGGTGGGTGGTCATCATTTTCATTGAAACAAGGAGGTTTAAAGAGTGAAGAGAAAGATGAGTGTAACACTGCAAGAGAGAGAGAGATAAACTTGTTGTTTCTTTGCTGCGTTTTTCTTCTGTCTACTCTCTGCTGTGTCGGTTTCCTTTATATATTTTTATTAGCATTGCATTTCACTAGATTGTACCCAAATGCACAATTGCCAGTCTATCAATCCCTATATTGACGAAGTACACGCTTAAGAAATTTGATGATGATGACTTGACTATGTTTCACTTGCACAAAATCGCTTCAGCCCACAGAAGAAATCATAATGATGCGATAAAGCTGGAACGTTTCTTTATGGTCTCTCTGGATTGTTGGAACTTGTAAACTTGTAACGCAAGATTGTTGTGAATAATCATATAAGATCACCAAATATATTACATCCAAGGAACGTTTTTTTTATTTACAACTATACGGGTTTTCTTTCCCATTACCTGTGTGTTAAAATGCAGACAAAGCTATGTAATGATAATGTATGGACACATTTTCTCAAAGATAATAATGGCACGATGAGTTCCTAGCTCGTTCCAACTTCAAGGAGGTAATGGCATGAACAGCTGCAAGCTATATAAGTTGTACACGATTTAATCCCAGTTTAAATAAATGGATGAGTGGCTTAATGGAGCATTTTAAGTCGTAAAGTAACAAAAATGGTGTATGCTTGTAATGCAATTTAATTGTCGTCGTGAGTCCTGAAATGGTAAGTAATAACCATGATGCATGATGCTCTTATTGAGAATATCAACATAGGATTTTTTGGATGGAATGATTATGATATGCACTTGCAGAAAAGTACAGTCATTTTTCTTCCTAAATATATAATTTAAAAATATAACCTGCACACACACACACTCACTCTCATGCATGCATGATTATTATTGTGTGCTTAAATGTTGATGGCTTCAAAATGTTAGAGGATAATGCCAAGTGATATCATGATAAGTATTATGCATGTACACACAGGTTGAAATGAATCATAAGATTTATGACATTTTCAAAAAAAATTATTGTACCTGTGTTTATCCAGCATGACATGAATAAGTTTACAATGCAAAAGAAGATGTTTCTTTATAAGCACTTTTTTTTAATACTTTATATCAAGATTAGATGCTTCATGTTCTTGATTTGTCGCATTCTCTTTTCGTGCACGCTGGTTTGACTCTTCTCCAAAACTCCAATCTGATGTTAAATAAATGCTTCGTGATTTTTTTCTTTAGCTTGTGGCTAAGATTTTCCAGAGAGAAAGAGTAAAGCATGTAACGTACTAATGTACCTAATGCGCGACTGTGTTTTTTTACAAGAAGCATTATTACTTTACTGGTTTTGTTCTTCAGTGTTTTGTCTCTATTCAAGAATGCGTTTTGGTATCATCATCATCATGGATGGGTGAGCAAAGAGTCTTGAACGAAAACACTCGTCAGCGTCAGTGTCGTTTGGTTGACGCGTTTTTTTCTTCTCCTCTCTCCATCTCTCATCCCCACCTTCATGCATACATATATAAACATATTATCCTTCATCGTCTTCTGCTCTTGCAGTTGAGTTGAAACACATGAAACCCAAAGGAAAGATGAGAGAGAAGAGCGAGACATAAAAAATGATGACTGGTTATGTTATGTATGTATTGTTGAGTTAATTGATGGGGTTATGTATATTTTGGCTTGTTGAACCGTGTCAGAAACACTCCATATACTTGAAAGGAGATAAATTGCTGCGTATATTTCTTTTCTACTAAGAAAGACAAGGCAAGACCTTTTTACACAAAAAAAGTACATTAAAACTGTTTGTGTAGAGATCATTATGTTAGATGCATATTAGAATAGACAATGTACGTAAGTACAAGTTGTAGATTTTGTGCAGCCCCACACCACTAACAAACACTACTACTTTTTTTATGAGAATTAGCTGAGCATGTTGTCAAAGATGGGTGTAAAACATGCGAGGAGCTGACATTTTAAAGAACTGCATTTTGCAATGATGAAACAATATTTTCGGGGATAGGGAGAAAAAGAAGCAAGGTAATAAGAGTACCTTTCATAAAAGAGACGAGGAGGGAGTGCTATGCTGCGTCAGAGAAGGTGCTGAAGCTGCTAAATTTACATAATTACATTTACTTTCACGAGAGCTGACCTTAAATGGAGTAATGTGATGTGTAATAATGAAATGTGGTAAAATGGTATTGCAACCTGCAATTTTCCAACAACTTTACTTGACTAAATCGACTAAATGGCAAACATTAAAAAAGCAGCACACTCCAGTAGACCGAGTAACATATTATACGGTGTGCTGAGAGTGGAAAAAGTTCAATGGCTCGAAACAGTATATAGGAATTTATTTAGAGTCAAATTATAATGGGATTTTTTTTCTCCTCGCTTCGCTCTTCAAGTGATCGTCTTGACATTGATGTACATAGATAATGAAGGGTTACACCTTTTCGTGCAAATTAATGGATGTCATGTTGCACATTATGAATGTAATGTTATATACTCTTAAGCTGTAAAAATTACTAAGGTCATGCTGAGAGATAAAGATTTTTTATGATTGAGTCTTACTTGGGTTGTTTATGATATGAATGTATAAAGTCTGATGTTTAAACGGGATTTTCTTTCTCTTATTGTTATATAGCCCGAGTGACACCAAGATACGGAATTTGGATGAGCTCAAGAACTATATTGGATCTGATGGAACGTGCAAATGTGGGCTTAGCTGTCCACTACGTCTCGAGGTGGCATTTAGCTCGGATCCGAAGGTAAAAATGAAGAAAAAAAGTTTCTATTATGCCTTTTGTAACTTTTGTTCCCTTGTTAGGATGAAAATGGCACCTGAATATATCTGTGGATGACACATGCCTCATTATCTCTCACGAACAACTTTTTTTCATGTCGTTCATTCTTTCTCATTAGGTGACAAATATGACTGTCGCGGATGAAAAGGAAAACTTGGAATCTCTTGCAACAAGAAATGATGCATCAACTTCGTCATCATCCTCATCTTCATCCTCGACATCATCATCGTCTGCCACTGCCACTTCTAACGCTACTGGGGAGTCAGATACAAGACTGTTATGCAATCACAAGAGAAAAATTCCCAAGGCGGAGGACTCACCTATCATTTCCTCCACTAGGGATGATCTGGGTAAGAGAGAAACGAAAAATGTTTCTAGTTTTCTTCTTTATATACTTTTACTTATGCATTCGTATTGCTTAGTAGATGTCATATACGCACTAGCTGCAGCTTTCCGTTTCAAGTTTCCTTTCATTTCCTCCAATTTTATTACATGAACTTTTTTGACAGTGTTGCCGAGTCTTTTTTACTAATGCTTATTTCCTTTCCATCACTCTTAAAAACAGTTTTCGTTATCATTGAAAAGATATGCAACACTGCTCTTCATATTTGTTCCAGTCTTAAATCCTCATCCCCGCTGGTTTTAATCATCACGTGTAGCGTTT